>CM016562.1:5292391-5389724 GCA_003412495.2 Echium plantagineum | reverse complement strand
CCTTATTCTTCCATTTCTCATTCTTTCTTTAAATTTGCTGGTATGGGATACTGTGGACTAGTTGGTGAAACATGCATTGGCTTTTAAAGCTCTATATACTTCTATGTTTGCCTCAAATAATCACATCCATATAATATATTCTCATCCTATTCAAATTTATCCCCCGTTCACGCTTTGTTAAACATTACCTTCACGATAAGTTTTAGTTCTAATGCCGTTCCTGATAAGTGATAACGTTAATGTGTAGTCGGAAAAATCCATCTAACTAATTAATGTGGTACTGGTAGTGGACAGTGAGGAGACACCAACATGTTAAATGAGATTTGTTGATGAGTTATTTCAAATTAGGATGTGTTTAAGGTTAAACAGTATGGTCCATATGCAAAAATGAGTTGGAGCATTAAAGCAAGAATTGAAAGATCTGATTGATCTATCTGTTTCATTCATGTGCTCATTACTCAAATCACTAATTATTATTCACAAGATCCAAAGATGAAGCCCAGGCAAAACAGAGATACTTGTACAATTTTTATTCTTACTCCAGTTTCACCCTTCTTAGTAAAAGACTGTACATTTCAATAAATAGTCGAATTAGTTTTTCTTTATTACAATATTCATAAATTAAACTTCAAAATTTATCATCTCTACCCAACTTATTACTCCTTTCATTCAATTTTCAACATATTTCTTTTCCACACATCAATCTTGTATGTTAAAGAATAAGGACTAACAATAACTATGTTACATTTGAGAGTAGTTATCTCAACACGTTTTGTGTATATAATGGTCGTTAGGAGGTTTTCTAGTGACTTAGAGGTCATGGGTTCGATTTTCATTGTGAGTGGCGGTGGGTGGGTTTAAAAGACAAAAAACACCTTCATGATGTTATTTACCATTATTTCCATGACCTAATCTTAATCTTGTGATATTATTGGGATCAAAGTATATATTGATTATTATTGACATACATGGTCTTCATAGAATCTTTTTTAATATTGTATGTGTTTTTATTTGTAGTTGTTCTCTCTATTCCACTTTAATTGACGTTTTTGGAGTGTGTGTCAAACTTTCACTACAAATTAGTACTCTTTATTCGTTCGTCCGAAAAATATAAAATTGATATCATTGGATACGTTTTCCAAAATAGTTCCATGCTATTATCTTCTTGTAATTTTATTTATATAATGTATGTATATGTAAAGTAATTGGTGATCAAAGTGATGTTTTGATAAGTATGAAGTCAATTGAAGTAAAATGGAGGGAATATTTTTTTTTTTTGCAAATTAGCGATGAGGTGAGTATCGAACCCAGGACCTTCTGATCACTGACAAGAGCCTTTTCCACTAGGCTATTCGATTAACTCTAAAATGGAGGGAATATTAAACATCGGTCAGATTCTTCTCTCCCGAAAAATAATAAAAGACGCATTTAGCCTCAAGTCCTCGACCTCAAATCTATCTACACTTAACTTTTACTAGTTGCTGCCCCAATTGGACATTAATAATACCCAATGAGACTGTTGTTTTTGGCTGGCAAACTTTATATATGAAGCCAATTTCATACTATATGCCTATATGGTTTTGGAGCTTAACACATTTGGTGTTAAAAACATGTGAAATTAGTCTTGTTAGATGAAGATATGATATGTACATGTACTCTACTACAATTTTTTTTCGACAATTATAGGAAGTATGATTCTATAATATACTACCTCCATCCCTAAATGATTGTCATATTTTGACTTTTGGTGGTCAACAAAATACGATTTAAAACGTAAACATCTATTATTCTACATGCGAAAAAATTATAAAAAGTTGATATTTCAAATATATATATTGAGACGAATCTAACAAGATCTCACAAGACTATATTATTTCTTAGCGTTTAATGAGAATTTATGACCAAATTTTGTTATATTTGACCAACAAAAGTCAAAATGTGACAATCTTTTAGGGACGGAGGGAGTATATTTTTGGGTGTGATGATGATGATGATAATGGTATTGCTAACTAATAAAGTTAGTACATTCAAATTAATTAACCAACCTTCAATTATAATTATATGCTTTACTGCTTTAGCACATGTGATAATGTAAAGCATGGTTATTAATTAAGTACTCACTCTCTCAAAATGAATACTTTATTCCTTTTTTGTTATATAATTACTTATTTCGAGTTATTTGTGAGTTGGTTAGAAAATATCTTCATAAGCTATCTCACAATTATTGGTGTATAACAACTATATTGAAGATATTTTTGGTGTATGACCACTGAATTGGAAAAACGTCATATATATGTGGTAATTTGAGTTATTCATTTGAGTTTCTCTTGCCACATTTGGGTAATTATAAATGCATTATATTGCTACCATGTTAACAACACTATTCGAGCATTTCAACTACTCATATGATTTAAAAACCGAAGGTAAAACTTAATTTCATTTATAATAATGCTATTTCGAAAAATAAGAACAATGAATGGGATTGAACTTGGCTTATATTCTAATGGTATCTGACACGAGCTTCTACTAGGAGGTTTCGAGTTGGAACTCTTTAATTCAATTTTTATATTTTCGTAAGTTGTAATTCTCATTTCTCATGGCTAATTTTCGAAGAAAAAAATTAATGGATAGAATAATTAAAAATTTATAAGATCGATATTTAAAGATTTTAAGCATGGCCTTTTTCTTTGAGCTGAAATGTCAATGGACTAGTGTGTCGAGACTCGAGACTCCAGAGTCTAGTGGATCAGATCCGCCTATTGGGCTGACTCCACTTGAATCACATTAAACTTGAATCAAGCGATCTCTTCTGTCCATAAAACCAGGCTTCAGCCGTGCTAATTAATCAATTCGTAATATAGTCTACTTTTTATTTCGATAGTCAGATTAATTAAATTTACTATTACGATTATCGGTTTTATTTCGTTAGTCAGATTAATAAAATATGCTATTATTATTAACATATACCAAGTATAATGTTAAGTCACTTGTATATATATATATATCAATTATCATATATGCATACAAGTCATCAAACACACAAGACACATTATTTTTCTTTCTTTTACACTTCACCCCACTGGAATCCGATATGAACGGTTCAATCCGGAGGAACCGATTGACATACCTTTAGTAGATTGTCAAACCCTAACAAAGACAACCAAAACAACCTTCAAAAACAAAACGACAACTTCAAATACCAAAACGAGCAAGCCATGATACGCATAAAAAGATGGCTACAACATAACAATCAAATATTTTGAGACGAACATCTACACCCAGTACTATTGATCACCACATTTAGCCAAATTGATCTCTTCGAGTCTACGCCTTTCTTTGACGTAGGAAATGTAGCTTGTTGCTTTGGAATCAACATGTGCATCCCCTTCGCCACCATTAGGGCCGTGGACGTAGCCATCACCGCTGCCAAAACTGCCTTGCTTCGAGACATATACCGCCTTGGCCGGTTGTTTAACCTTAGGGGAAGTTGGATTATTATTGTTATTAGCCTGAGGTTGATAATATTGCATGGTTGATGAAGGTTTGGAGTCTTTGGAGGGTCTATAAAAAGACATCATTAGCTTACTCTTCATGAAGCTTCCTCCTTGCTTATTATTAAGGTTGTTGGCTACTACCTCCATAATATACTTGGTTTTTTATGATCAAGAGAAATGAAAATGTAGTTAGTTTCCAAGTTGGTGGTGAGGAAGAAATAAGGCCATAGAGCTATTATATAGAAGCTTAACATGGAGGAAGAACAATAAGGATAATATTGGATAAAGAATCATCTTTTTCTACATATAGTTGAGAATGGAATAATAGCTTTTCTTTGAAGTGGATGTGGAACTTGATGATTTAATCAATCATTTTGGATATCAAGAAAAAACATACTTCTTCCGTCCGTAATGATTGGTACATTTTGACTTTTATGGTCAAATTTTAAAAAAATTGATAAAAAAAATTCTCATTAAACGATAAGAAATAATATAGTCATGTAGTATCTTGTTAGATTAGTCTCAATAAATATCTTTGAAATATCGATATTTTATAAATTTTTTTGCATGAAGAATAAGAAATATTTATGTTTGAAATCGTGTTTTGTTGACCAAGAAAATTAAAATGTGTCAATCATTTAGGATGAAGGTATACGTACTACTTACTACTACTATTCAACTAATAACGTGGCACTCATAGAATGCATATAATAGCATAAATATTCAATTTTCCACCACAATTGAGAATGCAAAAGAATTCAAAAGACCTTGGTATGGAATACTTTTGTTATAAGAAAAAGAACTCAATAAATTGTTACATTTTTTAAAAAATATTCAAATTGAATTCATGACCTCTTAATTATTCACATTCTTTGTGAAAAAAAAAATTCATCATGAACTCTCAATTTCGAGACAATAACATAATAGTGGTACATGTTGGTTATGGACATTTATTTATGAGAAAAAGGGAATTTTTTATCTTAAAAAATTAGAAGGACAATTTTAACTTTTAATTCACAAAACAGAGTTGAAAGAATCCTTGAACTAGTCAATGGTCCCCAGGTTGTAGTTAACTAATCAACATTATAACTAACTAATATGCCCATACATTGATTTTATTCCTCCACAATATTTAATTAGAGATATTGTCACTTTTCTTAAGATTAAAAGGTAATTGTTTAAGAGGAGGTGGTCACATTATCCTGTATAGAAAACAAGCAAACATATCTAATAAGAATCACCCCTACAATCCCCCCTCCCCCCTCCCCCCTCCCCCCTCCCCCTACGGCCTACCCCCCTCCTTCCTCGCTCTGTTATTTTTTTCACATATATTATTCCCCCAGGGCCTCAACAACCCACCACTTGGAAGAATTATTGAAAAAGTTAGTAATTTCCACTATTTATCACCAAAATTAAGAATCAAAATATCATAATATCAAGGATATTCTACTTTAGTAAACATTCATTAGGGAAAAAATAGTTAAGAATGTTCAGTTAGTTGCTCCAAATATGCCTCATTTGCTTAGCATCTCTTTATTGGATATAAATCAAGCTAAAATAGAATATTGCCTAACACACGTTCATAATTTATCAAAAAGTCACCAATCCCTTCGCATGCTCAACCTCATCACCTTTAATAATATACAATTGTAATCGATGTATAATATCTTCATTCCAATTTAATTGAGAGTTTACGGTCTCTTGCAGGGTCGAGGGCTCGAGGCTAGAAGGGAAATCCAAGAACGCGAGGCAGCCGGTGCAAAACACTCCTAAAAGAATCCAAGTGAGCTACTGAAGGTTGGGAGGTTTTACATTTTGTTGGTGATGATCTTTCAATCATAAAGATCTCATTTAGGACAGATGTGAACTAAATTCTTGACAGATAATGAGCAAAGAGAACATGAACAAACAAAGGATTGCTTCACTCCAACGTGGATATACACAAAGATGTCAACACAATACCTAATGTCAGAAAATTCAATGTTATGAAATGTTAAAACTTGATGAGTGAGAGTTATTCACAGCAAATGAACAAAAAATTAGCTCTAGTTTTGGGGGATGCATAAATAATAAATTTAGCAAAAGAAACTATTCCCACATGAATGAGACTGTTTGTTGAGATCCACTAGGGGATGACTCATCAAGTCCATTATGGAACATTTCTTGGAAAGGGAGATTGGAATTGTTGCTAATTTGGGAGGAATCTGTTGTTGCAGAAACCATCGGCTTGCTTTCTGAATATGGAAACTGAACTAGACGGCTAAAGTGTAGGTCGTCATGAGCTAACGACTGTGAGTGGTGGTGCTGATGCTGGAGGTGCATGGGTGAGTCAGCAGGCTGCAGCAAGTGGCCAAATCCGATATCCCTAGTTACAGCAGACCCTGTTGACAGAAGAGAGAGAGCACGGTCTGAATCAACCAAAGGATTCAAACCATCCGAGAATATCTTTTCGCTGCTATTTCCATTTATTGAAGGTGGATTCGAATGAAAAAGTGGTTGTCGTGTAGACACTTCAGGAAGGACACACTCAGCACTCTGTAAAAACGGAAATTGGTTTACAACTTTGTAGTTAGTAGATGAAGCTTCAATGCACATGTTTTGCCTGGGAAAGCAATATTGATCTGATTGTTTAGGGTATGCCTTCATGTCCTTATCTGCATTGATAGTTCCAGCCCACGGGGAGCTCCCAATCATGACGTTGAATGTTTCTGGATTGCTGAATGAGAGCAGTCTTGAACCTGCTAAAGAGGACATGAGTTACTCATCGGAATATAAAGAGGCTCAAAGACAGTAGGAAATATTAGCTCCATGACTAAAACTACTCCATCAACCTTGTTGACTAGAAAACAAAAGTCCATGATTTCTGGTTAAGGATTCCAACTGAGGTTTCCTTCGCCTTCTATTATGTCCATCAAGGCGTTTCCTGCAGCTCCGTTTTCCCTCATCAAACTCCGTCAGCGAATGAAACCTACAAAGTGGATGAACAATATGATGAATGGACTAACAAGGAAAATTTGAGAAACAATAGTAAGCTCATCAGAAAGTTAATAGAAATTTTATGCAGCTGCGTCAAAATTCAAAACATTCCCACGGCCTCAAGAAGAAGATACTTTTTATTTTCAGTATCCTATAAATAGTATTATGCGAAATCCAAATCTAGTTTACTGACCAAAGGAGAACTCCTCAACCATTGACAACTATTTACTACTTCTGAAATTATTTTAGCCATAAGTAGTTCTGGTTCTGGATAGTCTATCTTGTTCTTATTGATGATAGACTACGGTAAATTATTCTAAAAGATTGTTTTATACAGTAACACATGTAAATTAAAGTCTGAGAAAGAAGCATAGAGATGGCCTATATGGTTGACTGCTTTCATGATCAGAAATAAGGAAAATGGAACAGAAATATCCTGAGGGAACATTCTTAAAAGTTTGAAACCGTCACACTACTGTGGGAACACCCTTGATTATAGAGGTTGTTGAAAGGGATAAAAAAAACTGATCACGTTATTAACTTTCACTTTATTAGGATCTCAGTCTGAGTTCAATGGAGATGGCTTGGTTTATATGTAATGTAAAATTTCATAATCCCAAAGTTTTGTTTTTTTTAAAGGAGGAACATAAAACTGAGACACTAAACAAATAGTAAATGAGCAGTATGGCTTGCATCAGTTATTGACCAAACATATAAAAGTCTATTTTAAACCAAAAGAACAACCAGAAGTTGCGAAGTTACAGAGGAACATGATATTAATGACAGGCTAAAACTCACATACCGGTGAAGGAAGAACATAAGATCATGGAATCATACAAGAATTACACACCAAAAAAAAGATCATCAATTCATCAATTTGAATAAAATATAAATGGTACTTGTTGTCAAAAAATTAAAAGAGCTTTCCAATTATACCTACTGCATTGCTGGCAGAAACGCTGCTCCCTGCCACAAATTGTGACTGTCGGTGTCTTTGAGTGCGCCTCACAGACTTTATGTCGTCTATGGTACTCGCGGCATCGACTCAGGTCGGCACTACAACCATCAACCAAGCAGTGACTAACTTGGGCAGTACTTCCAGGTGCCTTACCCCTCTTTGATGATCCAGACACTGTTGTAACTTCCATTTCCAAGATTCTTTACTATCGAGTCCAATTTCTCAATATTGATATTTCGTCGAAGTGCCTCCTATATATGCTATTCAGTCCTTGATCTAAACAAACAAATGAAAGTGACTCTATTCAAATCAAACTAGATAATACTTTTTTTCTCCTACAATAAAAAATGTGTATAGAGTGGTCCAGGAAAATTAGGTCATGAAGTATGCTTCAACATTTATATCCCATACATATTGCATCTGTCACTTTCTTGGAGTACTCATCAACCTATACCAAATGCTCATGAGCAATAATTGATATGCATCAAAAGAAAATTAAGATGGTGTGTTAATTATATATATTTTTCATCATCTTTTACTTCTTAGAGTACTTGACAAAGGATGTTATTAACAACAAATTCACATTATGCTATCATTTAAATATATTTGCATATAACGTGAGTTTTCTGATTTACTTCACATTTCATATTTCCAGATGTTGTCTCTGTATGTTTACATTTGGAGTGATATTAAAAACATACGGAGTATCTTTTTTGACAACATAAATAAACTATGCAATTGTTCCAAATTAATAGATCCAACATGGCAAATGATATTTTTTTTTCATAGTCGCATTCAGATTGATGGATTTCGATTGACAATGCATTTCAGTTCTGCATCGCGAAATGGCTGCTTATTCAAAATTCACGAAAATCTTATAGCTAATGAACTTCATATGTAACCAATTAACCTTTACAACAAAACAACTTTGGCAGAATTGATTCACAGCCTAAATTCACACAAACAAATGATGACCAAGAGAAATTCATAAACTACATTTCCTGAAAAACCCCTTTCTGTAGTTTCTACCTCTCCAATTAAATATGTACTTCAAATGGATAGAAAGTATAATCATATTTAACTCCAAATCAACCTCAACTGCCCCATTACCAGAATCAGGACTCTAAATGTCCCTGACTAAGGTATAGACATATATTTAATTCTTGTTCGGCAGGCAAATCATAATGCAATTTTTTCAAAAAACCTAGCCGGACGAGGTCGAAGAACCCAAGACTTCGACCTCGACCATTACAGTGATTGTCTAACGAATACACTTAAACCCCCCCCCCCCCCCCCCCCCACACCCCCATTCAACATACTGCAATTGTTTAAACTGAAATGTGTGGCAACTGAATCCCAAGTTATCTTCCAACAAGTGTACAAATAATAACTCATCCATGTGCAAGATGCAACTTTTATGTAACCCCACTTTTGTTATTGTAAAATTATGGGCATATCAATTACAATTGGGACCAATTATTGCAACTACACCAAAAGGAGTAAGATAAAATGGAAAGTTATCAGCTTTGTTTTGCCACATATAATTGCATAGCAGTAACAGTAAAAAGCAAAACAACCCATTTCAAGAATTGCATAATTTGTGATAATAAAAAGCCACAAAAGTACATCAACTCATATGCTAAAATAATGAAAAGTTACCTATGTAAAAAAAGGCAGGGTCTTGAAGTTAAATGAGCAAATTGAATATACCTCAAAAGTAAAGCTGATTAACTTTTTTTTCCCAAAGAAGAAGCTAGTTTTAACTAACACAACTACACAAGCAGTTAAATTTTGCAGAGTAAAGAAGAAGAATGCTTGAAAACTGGTCTGTAAAAAGAGATGGGCAACAAAAGAAGAAGCTATTTTTATATAATTGCAAATGAGTGCATGAGAGAGAGAGAAGACTTACAGACAAGTGGAAAAGAAGATGACTGAATTGGCCTTCATTATCTGACAACAAACACATAAAGGAATACAGGCCTATTAAATAGGGCTTCTTTATGGAAGGCTTATAGGTCTGTAGGTTCTTTTGTAAGAGGACCCCATACACATACACTACTTATTTGTTAGTTGTGGATTATTAGAACTCCAAATTCACACCATATCTTGTAAATAGCATATTGAGTTCAACTATAAACTACAGATAATAGACAAGTATGATGTCATACTCGATTAATAAAATATGATTAAGAAAAATTAAATTTAAAAAAATTCATGACATTGAAGTCTCAAATTATACTAATCTTTGGGAGCTATAGGTGATATATACACACCCAAATATTTCCATTGGCCATTAGATTGTCACTCTAGGACATTCACGAGTTTTTTATTTAGTTCGAACATAAAAACTGATATATTTTTAACGGTTTTTTCTCTTATAAATAAATTGTGTACAAATAAGAAAGACAATATTCACTCATTATTATCGAAGTGAAAAATGATAACTAAAAAATCGGAGGATAAAATATTTTAAGAGTTAAATAATTATTTTATTCTTGATATCCCATATTTTCAAATATAGTGTTTAAATTAAATTTTAATGAAATACAAAATAGTCATTTTAACCATCTTATTGTTTGAGTGTATCTATACTTGTTTTCAACAAATAAAATGTTTTAAGTGAGGAACAAAAAGATACAATAAAAGTAGCCAATTGGGATGTGGCAATTATTGGAGGAAGTAAGCCACTATACCAATTGGAAGGATTAATAAAAAGCATTAATAAGTCAAAAGTTGTAACTATTCAAGTCTGCAAACCATACATTATTATTTATTGTGTGAAAGAGAATAATGAGAGGTGTAGGTATGTATTAGGTTAGATTAGTAGATATGAGAGTGTGTTATTGGTTGAATTTAAAATGGGTTACTTGATTGGATTACTTCTTTCTTCTATAGAGTATCTAATACTCCCTCCGTCCCTAAAAGATTGTCATATTTTGACTTTTGTGGTCAATTACAACAAAATTTGATCACGAATTCTCACTAAACGAAAAGAAATAATATAGTCTTGTGGGACCTCGTTAGATTCGTCTCAATATATATTTTTGAAATATCAACTTATTATAATTTTTTTGCATTTAGAATAAGAGATATTTATATTTTAAATCGTGTTTTATTGACCACAAAAAGTCAAATGTGACAATCATTTAGGGACGGAGGGAGTATCATTATATTACCAATGATAATAGGGTATTTTTTTCTAAAAAGAATTACTCTTGACAGGACATTGATAATGGTTGTTGAGGGCTTCAAGCTTCCTCTTTTAGGCTTGTTGACTTGCAAGAAATGATTGTGGAAAAGGGTGAAAATCTTGGCCCTCATTGATTTGCAGGATGGAGATTATGAGCTTAATAAAGATGGGGGCTACATGCACCTCCAATAATTTTTCAATTATGAAACTAGATACTCCTATTACTTTTTTGATTTATAATTATCGTTTTAATTATATGTATATGGATTAAAAAAAATAAAAATAGCTAGGCAGTACATTGAAATATAAAAATGACAATCAATTATAATTATATCGTCAGGTCATTGATAATTGTGTACATTGAACCCATAATTGGAGGGGACTATTATGTGAGTTGTTGCACACACCAGAAAAGTAAATTTTTAGAGGTGAAATTACTATTTTACTCCCCTATTTAAAAATGTAATGAGTAAAGAAGTTCAGTTGAGGTTTAAGGAGGGTGAAATCGTAATTTACACACCTAAAAAAACATTATTCAGGTGTAAAAATAAATCTGATAAGTTTGATCATTGATGTATTTGAGGTGTTTGATCTGATTTTGTAACTTGCTAAATAAGTATGGTTAAGATTCCAATAATCAATCCTCCAAAGATTGCAGGTGTATTTTGGGTTCTTGGAAATGACAATTTTGAAACAATTAATCAACATTATAGATTTATAGTACTCCCATGATATCACATCGTTCTTGTTAAACAAATCTGCAAATGGTTACACACTAATATATCTCCCTTTAATTATTACTTGAGAAATTAAAATGATATTTGCACTCCTGAATGGTGATTAATGAGTCGATCTGACAAGTTTAATTAAATATTAAGGGACCTAATTAGGATTCGTATCAAAAGTTTGACTCCTGTAAAGTGTTTTAGTTAAATAAATAAAAAAATAAAAACAGAATCATGTAAAGTGTTAGGTTTGCATGTTGTTGAGATTTGTTAATGCTCAGCTCGTTGGAATGTCAAAACCTTGATAATGGAAGTAATACAGTATGTTATATACAATAAATTACTACGATACAGCTTGCTAATATTGGAAACTTTTCTATTTCTATATCACCTTTAGAATGGAAAGGCTGGAAATGGATTATGGAGTGATTCATGTATGTATGATACTACGTATATGTTATTTTTTAACGAGGTAGATTTGTTGCAGTCCTGTAAAAGGGAGGATCACCGAAACGAGAAATAATTTTTACTATAATATCTCATCAAAGTATAGTATCATCTCTACATGGATTTGGACCATTATAGATGTAAGGATGCTCCCTCTCCAATTGCTTTATCATTCATCACTAGACTACGTTCGAGAGACGTGATTCATGTAAATCATGTTTGTACTTTGGGTGAACATATTACACCAACTGGCACAGGGCCGGCCCAATAATTTGTTAGCCCCATGTAGTCACATAGGTTCCGCTCTCAAGAGGGGTTCCAAAATTTTAATCATTGAGCCCATTTTTGTGAACGTTTACAGTTTAATGCAAATGTTGTAAATAGACGTGTTATGCCACAATGATTAAGTTGTTCGCTATCTATGCAAGAGGTCTGTACTATTCAAACAAAACAAAAATACTTGGACTATTTGGCCCAAACGATATACCATGTGGGCCCGTCAGACCTGGTTCCTTAAGAGTCCCGGACCGGATAGGGGCCTGGAAATTGTTAAGGGGCACTCCCTAACGGGCCGGGCCTGAGTGTACTATCAGTTATGTAAGAATCACTTGTTCATTTAGCACAAATCTTGTTATCCATTATATACGATTGAAAGCATAACACATATAATAACAATTCAGACTTTATAATATACACATTAATTTTGAGAAGGAGTGCAAGCCCAGCCAACTATTATTTTCATTATACTTGTGATTTAATCAGCATGCCAAACTGCACATATTTGCATATAGCCATTTATAATTTCAGGTTGAGAACTCAAACTCCATTACATGCTTGTAAAGATTTCCAGGATAAACAATCTGAGATGGAAAATTTGGATGATTCACAGAATCAGGAAATCCTAGAGGTTCCAAAGCCATTCCAGCATAATTTTGATATTGGTACCCTCCTTTTCCTGTAACATTAATACTATTACCAGTAAAAAATTGCATTCCAGGCGCATTGCTCCACACCTTCAAAACTCTTCCAGATTTCTTATTTCGTACAACGGCTACTTGCTTCACATATTTCTGCTTCGGATTATTCATATCATAGTTCATATCGAAACCTTTAAGACTCTTCGGGAGCTTGCTGATCGCGGTTTTCACTATCTGAGGTTTGCGGAAATCGTAGGGTGTACCCTTCACAGGAACTATCTCCCCCGTTGGGATGAGCTTCGAGTCCACAGGTGTGTATTTTGAGGCAAATATTTGGACTTCATCTGAAAGGATATCTCCGCTATTGTGTCCACCGAGGTTAATGTAGCTGTGGTGAGCTAGACTAATTGGAGTGGCCTTGTTTAGCGATTTCGCCTTCATTGTTATCGTTAGCTTGTAAGGCGCGGTTATGGCATAAGTCACCGTGGCAATAACGGCTCCAGGGAATCCTGTTTAAGGGCACAAGTCGACCAAGTCAAGGGAATAACGACTAACAATAATAAAACATGACATGAAAATTAAACTGCATTACCTTGTTCTCCATCAGCACTGCTATAAGTGAAAGTAATGCTAGGAGTTGGACCATCTTCGACTACATTCTTCACTTTCCATACTCTTTGGCTGAACCCTTTTGATCCACCTTCACTCAGGACAAGAATTTGTGTTAATTGGCGTTAGACACCAGTGTTAGAATAAGACTTGTATCAATAGGCTAGATAGGCTAGTTTGTCGCCCGTAATTCGACAAAACTTAGCCTCTCGATACAAGCTTAATAATATTATCACGGGTTTTCTAATATGTGCCAAAAATTGAAGTAACAACTTGATCCCGCGAGTAAATCGAAAGTACCATGAATTGTGGTTGAATTGCCTTCATTAACATCAAGCTTGTAAGTGGTTCCATTTAAAGTAAATTGAGCTCCTCCTATTCGGTTGGCAACTCTTCCAACAATTGGTCCAAAACGTCTAGTCTCATTCTGCAGGGTAACATTCCAGTTTCAAAATTGATATATTTATATATGATGGACCAAAGTAATGAATATAGTCCTGAATCAATCCGATATAGCTAATGATTGTCCTCCAGCATTTTACTATTTTAGCTTAGAGAGCAAGCACCGGAATGTTCTATTCGGGTATCTGAATGCGGACACAACTACTAGCACAGTAGCACGGCCGCCTAACGGTAACTACCTAACAATCACCTAAGTTACTTTGTATTCACTTCATTTTTCTAATTGTCGTTCTAGTTTAATTATTTGGTTCTTTTTACTCATTTTTTCACATCTTCTATGCATTTTTTGCGTTATTTGTTCCTGTTTTATTCTTATCAATAAACATGTCTTTCCAACTATTCTCCAGCTTCTTTATACACTGACATCTCCTTTGATATCACACATTTGGTGAGCTTCCATATGAGTGAAAATCTTAGCATAAATTATTGAGATCATCTACTTATTATCAACTAACACGCCTCTAAAGTTTCTATCCATTTTAAGCCCCCTCATATTCATACATATATATCCCAAATTTGGATGAAGCCTCTAGAGTCTAGACACTGACAAGACATTAATAGAGAATACGTTCTTATATTAAGATTTTCGAATGAATATATAAGATTCTAGACCACTCATACTATTACCAATTGACTTTAGATATAACTCTGTAAACTCGTAACAACAAATACGTTATTTTTTATTTTCACCTAAGCATATAAAGCCACCATGGAAGCTTAGATTAGATGCCATAGGTAATTGAGTCATCGGCAAATTCAAATATCTTTAAGCAATGAGAGAAGTAATAATGTAGATGACATTACCAGGTACTCCTCAATGGTATCATGTCCAAGAACAACATCAGCCACATTCCCTGTTTAAACATTCCCAAACAAGATTTTAAAAAACAGAGTACCATGATCAAAGCTCATTACAGTTCGATTATTTTTTATTTTAAAAATGGATGAATCTTGAAATAAACCTACCATTTTTATCAGGAAGAAACATGGACATGATTCTTGCTCCAAAATTAGAGAGCTTGATTGAGAAGTCTCCTTTCTTGATCTCATACACCCCGATTTTTTCGCCATCGCCATTAACAACAAAAGCTCCAGCAACAAAAATGAAGCAGACCAACTGAAGATACAACTTCGACATATTGGTTTTTCTGACCCAAACCAATAAAATTGTTCGTGTGATGCATTGGAAGCAAAATTTTATAGTAGTCCAGATGGAAGAAAAGTCTCCTAAACGGTTACATGATTAAGGTATTAATTACTCAACTGTTGGTAATAATATATGGATTGGATTCCATAATATCCTCAAGATCGAGTTGACTTGTTTGTACACTAGTGATCTCATTAAGATTCGTTCATGTAATTAATAAAGACTTGATTTATTACTCAATTTTGAAGATATATTGCCTTATTTGGCGGGCATGCCATGATGATGACATGAAAGGAGAGTTAATTAATAGTATCCCATCCAAAATAATTGTGTTTCTAAGATTTCACGTAAACTATGAAATCATTAAATCGTCTATACATTTACCTTTATACCCTCATAGATGTTGCATTAATACTCCACCTTTTAACTACATCAATATTGGTGTACTAGCGCAAATGAGGGTATAAAGGGGAATATGATAAATTATGTTTTGATTTGTCCAAAGATACAATTATATTAGATTTTGTTAAAATGTAAAGATAATTATTTTGAATTGGAGAGAGTATGTAATTAATATCATTAGTTACTCTGTACATTCACAAATTACTCCTTCCGTTCCTAAATCTAAGATTCATTTAACTTTTCACATTATTGAATATATTTAGTTGATTAGTCGAACATATTAATTATGATGAAATAGTAATAAATTACACTTCAATAAAATGTACAGGTAACCATAAAAAGAAACGCAATTCGAAAAAATCTTGTAAAAAAATCTATGTCTGTTAAAGGCAGGGAAGTTCAATTTTAGTACTATATAATTTATTCATACAGATCAAGGTTGCCAGGGAATCCAAACACCTATAAAATAATTTGTTATGGATTCATTACGGAGATATATAATTTATTCAGTATTTACCTTCTTCACAATTTCTTACACTCAAATAAATTTTAGACCATGTTAAAAAATCATCACAAAATTCTTTTATACATATAATAGGAGTATAACCTTACAGAAATATTAGTAACTTAATTTTTTCTATAAATGACATACAAATGAAGGTTCACAAAATCCAATACCTATAATAATTTCATTATACTCATGATTTATTCATCATACCATGCTATAATTTCAGGTTGAGAACTCAAATCTCATATTATGTTTGTAATAATTTCCAGGATTAACAATAACAGATGGAAAATTTGGATGATTTACAGCATCAGGAAATCCCAGAGTTTCCAAAGCCAATGCACCATAATCCCTGTATTGGTACCCTCCTTTTCCTGTAACATTAATACTGTTTCCACTATAGAATAGAATTCCAGGCGCATTGCTATATAGCTTCAAAACTCTTCCAGATTTCGTGTTTCGTACTACGGCTACCGGCTTCATAGATTTCTGCTTGGGATTATTCAGATCAAAGTTCGTATCGAAACCTTTGGTGCCTGTCGGGAGCTTGCTGATTCCGGATCTGATTGTCTGAGGTTTCCGGAAGTCGTAGGCCGTGCCCTCCACACTGACTATCTCGCCCGTTGGGATGCGCTTGGAATCCACAGGCGTGTACTTGGAGGCAAATATTTGGAGTTCATCTGAAAGGATATCTCCACTATTGTGACCCCCAAGGTTGAAGTAGCTGTGGTGAGCTAGACTAATTGGAGTGGCCTTGTTTAGCGATTTCGCCTTCATTGTTATTGTTAGCGTGTAAGGCGCGGCTATGGCATATTTCACCGTGGTGATAACGGCTCCAGGGAATCCTGTTTAAGGGTCACACTGTTATATGTTACAATTACTCTATTTTGCTCTCTAGTTCGGGTCATTTTGGGGCAGGCGGCAAACTGACCAAATCGTCAAAGTTCAAGGGCAAGAAGAATTTAACCCGCAAAGATAAAATGTAGTAGTTTGTTCAATTGCATTACCTTGTTCTCCATCAGCACTGAAATAGGTAAAAGTAATGCTAGGGTTTGGACCATCTTTGACTAGTTTCTTCACCTTCCATACTCTTTGGCTAAATCCTAGTGGTCCACCTAAAACAACAATTTGTGTTAATTATTTGACAAAAGAAGTTGAACCTTTTTATCAACATCATGTCTCAATGTATGTGAATAAGCTCCGTCTAAGCGGGCTAAGGGGGCGAGATAATAAATTGTCTTATCATGAGTAACAAACAATGTGCAAGAGCCTAACAAATGAAACTCAAAGTACCATGGATTGTGGAGTTAATCGAATAGTCTAGTGGAAAAGACTCTTGCTAGTGACCAAAAGGTCCAGGGTTCGAAACTCACATCTATCGCTAATTTACAAAAAAAAAAGTACCATGGATTGTGGTTGAACCATTGCCTTCATTAGGAATAAGCTTGTAGGTGGTTCCATTCAAAGTAAATTGAGCACCCCCTATCCGGTTGGCAACTCTTCCAACAATTGGTCCAAAACGTTTAGTCTCATTCTGCAGGGGAACATTTCCATTATCAAATGTGTTGTACCATATATTCAAAGTAACAATTCTAGCAAGTAATAGTACTGCAAAAGCTTCGAGCATTATGGCTCGAACGACGACTTATGTACGTCGTGAAAGCCTTTAGGACATTGTATGCACCACTTAACCTATAACTTAAGTTGTTCACTCCTCAATATAACTGATCACAAGTTAGCGACACAATATTTCATCGCAAAATTTTAGGGATCGCTTATACTTCATTCTTATGATTTTATTGTCATATCAAGATGGACATCCCCATCGGAAAATGAAGTTGAACGAAAGAAATATTATGGCAAAAGACGTTACCAGGTACTCCTCAATGGTATCATAACCAAGAACAACATCTGCCACATTTCCTGTTAGACATGTCCAATCAAGACGAATGAAACAGAGTACCATGATGAAAGCTTATTACAATTTGATTGATCTTTTATTGAAAAATGGATGAATCTTGAAAATAAGCATACCATATTTGTCAGGAAGAAACATGGACATGATTCTTGCTCCAAAATTAGAGAGTTTAATTGAGAAATCTCCTTTCTTGATCTCATACACTCCGATTTCGTCTCCATCACCATTAGCAACAAAAGCTCCAGCAACAAAAATGAAACAGATCAACTGAATATAGAACTTTGTCATCTTTTGTTTATCTGAGTCAACCAATAAAATTGTTTCTTGTGATATATTGAAATTTGGAAGTCAACTTTTATATTATTCCAGATGGAAGAAAAGTCTCCAGTCTCCTATGGCTGCTACATTGAATTGAGATTAGATTAGACAATAAATCAGAAACGGTCGAGTATCGTGGGCGTTGATGTGGTGCTTTTAAGTCTTCTTAGGGCAAAAATTGGCAATGACTCAATATATTAGTGGCATTTGACCAAGCTTCCATTTAAGAGGTCTTGGATGCAAGTCTCGTTGGTGATAAATCGTCTCATATTTATATCTAACTCATACTTTCATTGCTAATTTACAAAAACGGGGCGAAAATTAGTTTATATTTGTATTAATATATTGTAAAGGTGAATTTATCAATATTTTTTTGTAAATTATCAATAAAGATTATAACTAAGGAATCAACAAATAGTTAAATTGAAGAGTAGTATTACAAATAACAAATACAAAAATTACTAACTAAAATAACAGTTTGAGTATAACATGAAACAATATGTTTCTCTAAACCTTCTAATAGAAGCCATCGATAATTTCTTTATTAATATTTTTGATATTCTAACGTTGAAATATGATGACAATTGCGATCTAACCAAAATAGTTGTTGATATTGTTGAAAATGCAAATCGTTGACATGCATATTCATTGCTTCAAAACCAACTCCCCCCCTTCTTATCTATACATGCAAAGACTTAACTCGACCACTTCAAAATGTCAATAAAATTGTCCTAACAATCATCCACATCCTAGTTTGGTATGCATTTGCAAACAATTTTCTAAAATTGTTTTCTAAATTTTTAAAATTATTCTACTTATTACTTCTCATGACCATCCAGTAGGTCATTTGAGATCTTATCAATCAACAAATAATATTATTTCAATCAATTATTATTCTATATTTTTATTGTACTCTATAATTACTTTAGTTTTTATTAGTCCATGTGCAAATTACTAAAACGTCCATTAAATAAAACAGACGGAATAACCGATTTACATTCATATCACCAAATACGTTTCATGGAGTTGAGCCAAGCATTAAGGCTGCCATTTATTTGCCATAGTGCATAAACAAACTCTCTAATATCATCAACTATTATAACTCAACCTCTGATCTTTTCACACCATAGAATGGTTCTACAAAATTGACTTTCTACAAAATTGATTAACAAGAGCCTAAGAGGGTTCCAATAACTCAAGAGAAATAAGGAACTCATTCCTTGGGGAAGGGCATATAATAGACTTGAGCATCATGTATTATTTTTCTATTTCTATCCGAGTATGGAGTATATTATAGCATTGAGAGCTTGTAAGACCGATCTGCCCTACGACTTCTGCCAGCTGCTAAGAAATGAAGTGCTGATGCCAGAAAATTTACGGCCGAATAAATTAGAGCTTGTATTCCCGTTCTCTACAGCTGCGGTTGATGAATGACCGTTGACCGGTGATAGATGGCCACTTCGGCCTGACACTTCTTCTGATATCCCATATATGTCCTGAGAAGATAATACCATTTAGATTGTGGCTAGGATTGAGCAAAATTAAACTAGACTTCAATAGTATTCGCATTACCTTCAGTCCTGAAGCTGAAACAGCACTTTGCAAAGGTAGCTGAGACGGTTTAAAAAGAAAAGAAAGCAAAATTTAGCACCAAAGGAATCAAATGGCATAATATCAATGTCAAATGTACTTGTTATGGAGAAACATCACAAAACCATGGACTGAATTCAACTTTGGTAGAGGATCGTAACAAACCTTGTAGGATTCACTAGAAGTGGAAGGTGATTTTGGATCCTGAGATACATTTGAAGGCAAAGATGCAGTCTGCAAACAGATTAAGTACAGTTCAGTCGGTGTACAGAATTTACAACATAGTAAAAAAATGAAATGGTGCTAAAGGATGCAAATAAACCATGTACTAATATCAGAAATTGGTAGGACTCAAATAACTAGATAACAGCTTATGGGTGATTTTTAGGAGGATGACTATAGATTCCCAAGGGATCAGAGTGCACTGTAATGCAGTGAAGAGCAAAGTGGTATGCAATAGATCTTTAGTTACCCTTAATGAAGGAGATAACGATGGCAATTCCCGTGCTTGCCTAGACGAACAAGACGGTGCAACCTACAAAGTCCACAAGACAGAATTAAAACAGGGAAAAATAGAAAAGGAACAGTTATAAGAGAATGGTACGTTAAGAAAGCTTTGTGTGGACCTCAATTTGCTCCAAGGTTCTACCACCCTCAATGCTTTTCACAAAAGCGATTAATTTTCCTACTCCAAAGTTTGTCTCATTCTACACGACAAGTAGACAGTACATATCAAAATCATTAATAAGCTGCAGCACCAATTCAATCAATCGTTCAAACTTTAACTACCTGTCTTCCTTCTATTCTACTAATCTTCGTCTCCTGTAATAAAGTGGAAAATTTAGTCCCCAACATAAAGAAAATAGTAGTTACACGCACCAGTCAAAGGTAACTCGCAAAAAAAGTTAAGATATTTATGATAAAGATGAATCACCAGATTTTTTACAACGTGGTGCACTGCCTGGACATCTGCCCCAATATATCTCACTTCTCCACGCAGTTCAGATACCTATAAAGATTACTACTTAGTCAACTATTAAACAAGAAAACGGCACCATGCGAGAACATAGGGAAAAAGTATCTTGTATGTTGCCACCTGCTCCTTCGTAACAGTCGTATTTTCTGAGCATTCATCTATTTTATTGTCCATGCAATCAAGTTTTGAAGATAACTGTTGCTTCGTAGCCTGAAAGAACAAGTGAGGAAAAGAAGTATGTTACATTAACCATCTGAACTAATTCAAAGTTCAAACCCCAGAAATAACGAACAAGTGGGTTTTAATGCGATGTACGCAAGTCTATATGTCAAGTACATGTGATATTGAACACAACATTCTAAAGCATAAGACCATCGCCAATAGGAGATGGTCCATTGGAACTGAGTCTACTCACAATTTTTGGGGTTTTATTACATTATGCAATAAAACCAATTATTCTTACACATTGCCCATGCAATATTGATTCATTGAACACTTTCACTTCTTCCCCTTTTTTGTTTGACATTTTTATCAATAATATGTCGAAATTAAATAAAACAAATTTCACCAATATTTTGTTGTTTAAAATCTACAATAAAAGTCTAGGTTTGTTTTATTTTGACTAGCATTTCTTGTATTATATTCTCCAAGATTAAATATGGTGAGGTATATGCTAGTATTGTGAGTGAGTAAATTTTAAAATTGTCCTTAATATGGAGTGTAGAAGATAGTGGGGACAATTGTTCCCTGCTTCTGATAAGATACTATCAGATGAAAACATACCCGAAGCGACGAGTAAACATCCTCAAGTTGCTTAGCCACACTTGCACATGCATCAGTTAACCCACGCTTTGTTGCAAACATCATGTCTGGAAGTTTCCAGCCCTAAAGTATTTAGATATTTACAGAAACTGTATGAGTCAACCATGGGAGATGCAAATCTTCACTCTTGAGTCTTGATTTAGATCACAAAAAGTAAATATATGAGGAGAGTAGGAGACATATCAATGCAACACCAAATAATCTAATAACTCGTTGAACTCAAATATCTTGAATTAATGTTTGGTCACAAATTTTTTAGCTACAACAGTGATAGATTTTAACCTCTCCACTAAACCAATGAGCAATCACCTTAAAAACCACATTTATTTAAGTGATAGAACTAACAAAATTTATGATAGAAAAATGCCCATTACAACAAACTTCCACTCTTGGAGCTCTCAATGTAGAACAGTAATAAGAAGAATATTAAAAAAAAGTACAAACACTTAATATCAACTATAAATGTGTTGCTGGTTGGTATTTTTGATTTATGTGACTAACTTCATCTGGCAAATTAAAAGAGCCAAAATAATGAAGTGCATCATCAAGTCCAATAAAGATAGCGATAGAAGTATACAACAAGTAAGTTTGCTGCACAAAGCATAATCTCATTAGCTAATATGCTGACAAACAATGCTTGAGGATGCCTCCAAAAACGAATGAACTTTATCAAACAGAAAAGAAGTTCAGAGAAAGCTCAAAGGAGTTGTTTACTTTAAACAATGTTCATACTACAAAAACAATTAGCAAGAAAATACCTTCCACCAAATATATCCATATCCGATCCCCACAACTATTATAACTATGCCATATTTGCTAGAGCCTGCAGATGACATTGTTGACGATACACAGGTAGTATTATATATACGCAAACCCTAGGCTAAAAGTGGAAGGAAAATAAGGAAAGCAAGTGAGAGAAGTAGTGTTCACACATAATAATACTGTCAAATTGTAAAAAAATTAAATGTTCGTAACGACATGATTGGGAAAGGTGGTCCATGCTTTAAGCATTTTTATGAAATAGCTCAACCTACGTGGATATGTGCTGAATGTAGTATCAACATGAAGCAATTGTTCCTCTAAGAATGTAAACATGCGATAACAATAACTATTCTAGGCATAAAGTAAACTTCATCAAATTTAGGCATATATTCGTGCAGATACCAAAAAATAGCTGTACGATGATGAATAGACACAAAAATGTTCAGAACCCCCTCTTTATTCTCCCTACATTAAGAAAATTCTACAATTAGCCATTAGATGGTATTTAACTGAACAGATGGCATGCAAATACTACACCCTGGTGTTTAAGGACATTGTTAACCAATACTCTTAACATAGAAATAAAGTGAACCAAATTCATAAAGAAAATGAGTAGAAAAACATTGCATGTCCAAATTTTTAACTCTTGGTAGTAAGAGTAAAAAGCAGATGAAAATGTTCAAGTTGGTTAGATGTCATAGGGAATAGGAGAACAAAAAAAATTAGCTGTTCATTGGTGAAGTAATTACCAAATTCATATGATGGCATAACATTTTCTAGTACCTCGTAAAAAAGGGAAGATACTGACAGAAATTATAAGAACAGACACTGGAACCACATTAATTCTTCATAGTGTGGAAATGTTTTATGAGTACCTGAACTTCTAGATGTCACAATTGTAACAGACCGAGAAGATGCTAAGTATTGCAACTCTTGCCTCAGGCTATTAACCTGTACGAATTTAATTATTAGTACTCCCTTTCAGGATAGCCTTTAAAAAATCTTGAACAGCTAGGCTATTTTGTAATGAGACCAGATTGTAATCCACAATAATCTGTTAACCTGATATTTACAATACAAACGAACTATCTAAATCACCTTATTCGCTGCTCTCCCTCCATCCAAGATCAGTTTATTTTCTATTTTGGGATAACGTTGCAGGCCCTATTTCTAAATATTTAATATATTTCCCTTCTTGAGCTCAATTCATTCGGTACACTTACTATTAGAGATTTTGAAGAGATGGAACATGTAATTGATAAGGACAAACTAGGAAGAGCTAACTAGGAACATGTCATATCGAAGTGAATAGCATGCAAGAAGGAAGCTGACAATAATTCAAATTATTCATGGATAAGAAAAAAATATCTTCTGAAAACAATCAAGTATTACTCAACCTGTTGCATCAAAGAATCATTCCGAGGTTTGGAACTTGAACCAGTTGAAGCTGAATCATCTTGCCTGATTTGCTTCAAAACAATCTGCAACCGAAGTACAAACCGACTTAGGCAGTATAATGATAATAGTATCAACAGTGGTGAAAGTAGTCAAAGCCTAATACAACACATGAACAGAAAATTTCAGTCTATTTATGAAGCAGAAACACACCTTGAAAGCATCTGCAAAGATGTCAGAGAATTTTGATTCCTTTACTACAGCTGAAGTAACAATGCCTGTATTTTGTTGTGTAAGAATGGATTTCAACAGATTAGAATGCATTATGGGAGATCTTACTGAACTGTTGTTACTTGGTAAGCATACCACATTTAGAAATATGCCACATAATTAAGATATAGAACATGTAACACCTTTAGTAACATCCCATACTAACCACTTCAAGCAATTTCATTGAAGTCATTATATTAACCCATTGCTGGAAAAAAACAGAAGCATAGAGTTAAAGTAGGTATTCTCGTGTACATTACACGAATAATCAAAACACTTATAAGATGAACTCAACCGCTCTCATCTCCCTTTGTTTAACATCAGTTGTTTCCTTCAGTCATCCTAGCATGGTATGCAATAGTGGTGCTCATTGGATGGCTCTCATTAATACGTAGATACTAACTAACTAGCACTTATCTTTTTTCTCTTTTTTTCTGCTGACTCGCTTGTGATGATATTCATTATTTTATAGCAACACTATCATTCATGTAATGCTTAAAAACTTGGCCATTCTTAAGACCAATAGTAGGTCCATCCAAATACGATTCAACACAGAACCCGCAGTTTTGCAACCATTCCCCTGCCAGTCAATTAGGCACTCGAATAGTCATAATCTCATTCTCGCCTCCACTCTCTACATCAATAGGCAATTCCATAACCCCTCTACAGCCTAATTTAATAACGGGGGAAAATTCAGACAATCCTTAATAATTACGCTCGCGTTTTCCAGCTTATCTGAAGCTATTCGTGCAGTAGAACTCTTCAAATTCATACTTGATAAATAACTAACTCTACAAATCAATAGACTTAATCGGTCCTGACAATATTAATTTATAGGATTGTTACTGTACATACCCTGCCACATGTTTGTTACACTACTTGCTAGCTAATAAGCTAAATCAATAAACGAACAATTCAATTCCACAAAAATGCAACCACAAGTGAGGTAACAATTATGCTCTAATTAATCATATAAAAGCACCCAAATAAATTTTAAAAATAAAATAAATTAGAATATAAATAAAATGCGCGCGAATTAGCATATTGGGGAGGTTACCTGCACCGAGGAGAAAGCTGAGCTTCGCTAATGAAAGAGACATTTCTTACTCAACAAATTGAAGAATTTAAAATAATGAATTATTGTAACACTCTATTAATTCAACAAACGTCGGAATTATACGATTTAATTATTAGATTAAAATGTGATTGAATGAGAGAGTGAGATGGAGAGACGGTAGTCTGTGTTGGATGGAAGCCTATGCTTCGTCTGTTCGAATTTTGCGCGAATTATTCAACTACTTTTTAACTTGTTGGACCTTGCTTCTTGTACCCAAAATGGTTGTATTTTTGGGCATGTAATGTAAGTACATATTTGATCGTCAATTATTTTTTAATTATATTATTAAAATATTTAAAAGACTAATATTATAAAAGTGTTTTTTCAATTGCCGATGGCTCAATAACTGATGTCATTTGACTCAATTTTGATGTAGGAGGTCATGGTTCAAATCTCGTTAGAGATAATTATCTCATATTCTTTTTAATTATCTATTAGTTGGTAATTTTTGTATCTATTCTTATAATAGTATTGTATTCATATTTGTGAAGGTAGATCGATTAAAGAATAGACCACCGGTTCTAGATCACATGTTACATTATTTTGCAATACTATTTGTGTCATACATGAGTATTTTTCGAGTCCTGATATTCTCTAACACTTTCTGCGACACTCTCTGTTATAATTCTATTATTTATCTATTGTTTTGGATTTTCAAGCACCATATCTTGTTTAATCATGTTATTATAGACATATATTATTATATCTGATTCAAAATAATTCTCATCTATATCTATAAAGGCTTTGACTATTCGTAACTTTTACCGTTAAGAACTAAAAATTACAAAATTTTGTCATAAAAAACAAAACACATCCAATTTTTTTTGTTCAATTGGGGTGGAAGTAAATAACATTTTGAAGATCTTATGTTAAGGTAGTATGCTTGAAATATTGAAAAAATAGTTAAACAATAGAAGTGTTATTGAGAAGGTGGCAGAAAAGTGTTACAAGTTATCCAAACTCATATTTTTCTATCTTATTAATCTTCCTCACACCATATTTTAGCTTATCTTTATAACATTATTTAATAACTATGTCCAATTCAAAACAAATGTTATTTTTATTTTTCATGCCTAGACTTTTGTGTTTTTCATTTTCTTTTATTGGTTAGAGTTATGCATAATAAAACATTCGCCTAAAGTAACATAAATGATAATTGTTTTAAGTTAGCTATATTACTATTTACTACACCTTTTTTTCTTTTCTTATCTTAGACTTTTTTTACGTTTCACTGTCATTAAGACACGATTTAGAACAAAAATATATATACTTTTACATGTGTAAAAGTTATAAAAAATTCATATCTAAAAAATATAGATTGAAACAAATCTCACAAGATCCAACATAACTATATTAATTCTTACCGATTAATAAAAATTCGTGGTCAAATTTTTTAAAATTTAACTTAAAAAAATCTAAAAATCAAGATAAAAAATGGCGGAGGGCGTACGTAGTGGCTACTAATAAAACTTACTAGTCTATAGTTAAAGGTAAAAATATTTGGAAAAATTGAAAGGAAAAATAAATACTCCTAATAAAAGTATAGCAAATGATTAGGCCCTAATAATGGTCCATCCTCGGCCACAACTAATGAATTCGAACCTTAAGTAGGTCCATATCCAAAGACAAACCCAATTACTTTCATTGTCTTCAGTAATCGGTCTTTCAGCTGTGCGTTTATTCTCACAAAAAATAATCCATCTTCAATAGGTAATTGAAGCTTTAATTAATTTTTCTGATTTATTCGTTTTTTTATTTCAGATTTACATATAAAATCAGTGAATGTTCATTTTTTCTATGTGATTCTGTAACATTTATGTATGTATGTATATGCAAATATTGTTGATAAAGTTCAATTTAATCAATGCCCTGAAAATTGATCCAACTAATTTATGTTACCTTGTTCAGATCACTAACCTAGTTTCAATTCTCTATACTGCAATATTAATTCAATTTTGGATTCTGATGGTTGACTTTTTAACTTTTGAAATGAGTTTATCTATACTCTGACTCTGTAATAGGATATGTCAAAAGATAGTATTTTTAATGTACTTTGCTATAACATACCGATCAGGATTCAACTCAAAGTTATGTGAGCCAGTTTAATAGTATGTTTGGATTGAGGTCAATCGAGGGGGTAAAGTAGAAAAGTGACCTAGCAGAGGGTAATCGAGGTTAATGTTTTTGAGTTGAATAGAAAGGAATCAGTTGGAACATATTTATAAATAGCATTCACCTACATTACCTTAGCTTTCTAGGGGTAATGATTTTATGGTGAATGGAGGTATTTGTGGGCCACTGTATTCGCACGGGTGAAAGCATTTTCAAAACCCCAAACGAGGTGAATGATTAGATTCACCTCGATTCTCCTACATTCACCTCAAAACAAATGGATCATAAGGCTAGAATGTTTGATGGTTGACTTTTTAAATTTTGAGCTCATGCTTAATACATGTTGAAAATAGTTACGGAAGGCTGCTATTATATTATTAACACGACAATTTTGATTCGAACCAAGTGACATGTGTCGACAACTCTACAAAGTTCTTTAATTTTGACTACTGAAATTCCAAGTGGAGACTATTTTTGGAATTGGGGGAGTAGATTTCGAAAAGTCTGATTTTTCCATTGCTTAATTCTGACATTTGTGTTAATTGTTGTGTTTTTTGCTTATTTTGGTGAAGAAGGCAATAGATGGGGTTTATAATGGAATTCGCGGAAAATTTGATCCTGAGGATGATGGAGGATCCAAAAGAGAGGGACAGGAAGTTTAGGGAGCATCTGTATACCCTCAAGGATAAGTGCGCCAAGACTAAGGAGATGTGGAGCATGCCGCTGCGCCCATATGGATTCTGGACATTCGATCGCCACAATTCTCAGATCTTCTGGGATGCTCAGATTAGCCAGGTTGAAGGCCGCCGTGATCCTTATGATAACCTCCTTCAGGACACCTACACTCCACCATCCTCCTCCTCCTCCTCCACTAAATAAGATGTAAGCATATGAGATACTTGGGCTTGTTCATTTTGTGCTTTTACGCATTCATGGAGGAAAAAAATTGTTCATGAAAAGTTTCAAAGATTGTTCTCATCAGCTTTCCTATCTCCAGTGGCCCTCTGTTGAATGTTGTGTGACAATCTGAATTCTTATGCATTTTCAAGCTAGAAGGTGATTGTGGCATGTGTCGTATGATTTGTTTTTTTCTTATGAATGTAGTACACTACTACCATTGCAGCATGACCAATTGTAAGAAATGTGATACCTCGTACCTTTGACTCGTTTCTTAGTCTTCAGCCCCAATCCTAAGCGTGACTGGCACGTTTACACTGAAGAAGCTTGTATGAATGTTAATGATGTTAGTAGTTGTAGGCCTATGACAGTATTATTTACGTCGAAGACTGGCCATTATCTTCTACCAGATTGCTCCAACAGGTTTGCACCAATTTACCAAAGGGAAGTGATATTGGCACTCCAATGTTGATAAACGCACTCTAAAGAGTGCTCATATATACTTATTTGCTCTTATAACAATCATGTGTAATGTGAACTTGTAAGGGTTAATTTGTTCAAACTCCAATTCCATCGTGTGAACATCATGTTTTAGTGCCAAAATCAATAGCCTTTCATCCAAATTTGAAGTCATCTAGTAATACATTAGTACATGAGGCTGATATTTTTCTTCTTACTTGGCCTTCTATTTGTGTGAATGTTTTTTTTTTTTGGTAATAAGTGATGAAAATATTTGTGTGAATGTTAGGCCCTTGGATTACGCTCAGAAATACCCTTGAGGGATCTTTCTCTTTTATATATAATAAAAGTTAAATGCACTTTCTCGCCTTCAAGATTCACACATCGTTCATCAAAGTGCATGGCCATTGTTCTGAAATATAATACTGCTGTAGGTTTCTAAATAGATTAAATGCTGGTTTTTCTGGTCATGATATCTTTTCCCTTGCTATGTGACATTTGAATATATCTACATATCTGTGTTGAAGAATATTGAGATGCAAACTGATGTTTTTTGTTTTCCCTTAATCTGTAGTTCGCACTCGTTGTGCTGGCACTGGAAGTTATACTTTGCTGTTGGAAGGGAAGCTGAGCAAGCTTGATGCATTGTTTTATCCTACTACTTTGTAATTGGACATCTTTTTCTTCTTTTTCAGAATAAATATACTGCCATGCAATTCTATGGTTTCCTTGTTTTGCTGTTGATAAAATGACAGGACTACCATTTACTTTTCTTGGCATGTAATATCATGTACTATCAATTATCTCAGTATATTTTTGGATAACATATGTTAATAGAGAATGTTAGATGTATCGATTAAATGCCGTTAATCGTTGGATATAAGTATATTATGCGATAATTTTAGTGAGTAGCGAATGTATAAATGATAAGGAATAAATCTGATGTCAAGAGACAGATTATGATAAATGGACCAAAAATTTCGTATCTCCTATAAAATAAACTTTCAATTTCAATGGTGATAAAATGTAATTTGGTTGATATCATTACATATGTAAAGGTGGTATATGCCGCTATCAAAAGAAAATTATTGAAACGCCCATTGCAAAGCAACCCACAGCGACCCAAGGACTCAGTCGTTCACCTGTTTAAGTAAGAGATAGGATATGAAATCAAGAACATATGTGCTATTTTACATAAATGGTTGCATCTTCAACAAGACAACATATGGGCAATTTAACTCCAATATAGTCTACTTAAAGAGCATGTAACTGAACATCAATGCTACAATCTTCGATAGTATCAACATTTTTGACAAATAGAAGTGCTTAAAAGAATGTTACCTATTCGAGCAGCTTTCCAAAAGAAGCCTCGAAACCTGGCAACGATAATAAAATGTTAGTAGGTTCAATGAAATAACAAGAGAATATACAGGAATTTGGAAGGCAAAACAAACTTTTGTTTTTGTTATGACTTCAATTGAAATTGTTTCTATCTTGAAATTTGTTGATTCCTCGATTCATGGCAACATGTCTCAATGCCTCTGAAGAGGCTCCCTGTGTAAGAGGGTTGGATTGGGTGTAGCTTTACCCCCTGTGATAACAGGGAGGGTGTTCGCTGATTCCTCGGTTCAACTTCAAATGAACAAATGCATGTAACATTGCCACATATCATCCAACAAGTGTGGTGCTCTAATTATTAAATGCTATGAAATAAGAAACTACATGATCTATACTTTTCTAAAGTAGTCATCTCCTCCATTAGTTTAAACCTCCTCTCAAAAAAAGAAAAGAAGAAAAAAAGAGCACCAACATGACCCAAAGCTCTCAGTTTCAACTATCTTATAGAGCACAGATGCAACAGCGTTTTTAACAAGTCAATGGTTTTTAAAAAGGCAATAAAGGACAAGAGGCCACATTGTAGAAATTTCCGTAAAGTAGTACTTACCCAGTTCTATGTTCAAGAAGCGCTGGAAAATGCATCTTCACATAGGTGCAGGCACAAATTCCTAACAACACGACTGTAAGGAAAGAATGGAAGTTGAAAAGAGCAGACTGAAAATGAAATAAGAGGGAGTTAGTATATGTCAACTTTAAGTGATAAAGAAAAAATTAATGTGATTCAACCCTGATTACCATAGGATATAAGAAAGAAGTTGCTCACCATATCACGGGTCACCTCTAGCCTAACTGATCAACTTTGCTTAAAGCCTACAACAAACGAAAGTGTGATAACATGACCCGATGAGCAGATAAAGCACGTCTCTAGTATATGTTCTTCAGATTTCATATATGGTTCTATATAATTTTTCGATAATGTTTCCTCAATTTACAGTTCAAAACGCACACACTGAAACAAATAAGGACATCGTATAAACAATCAACAAAGAAATCTTATCAAATAAGTAGAATCAAAAGCACTGAACAATGTGCTTCAAAAACACACTCACTCTTCAGCCGTAAAGTCTTTTGAATTGCTAGGTATCAAACGAGTGCTATCCCGTTCATTAGATATACAAAATACTGAAGCTCCTCTAAAATATCCAACTCCACAATTACACAACACTGTCTATTCTCTGTTTTGCAGGTAACATCATATGACTACACCATCTGTAAACCAACAGCCTTGACCAAAATAAACACTTCAACTACATCTTAACTACATCACCAACAACATGCCTCAATCCTGGGTCCACCCCTGTCGTTTAGTACACAACCTTACTCCTTCGGCAACACCGAGGCTACAACCTTACTCCTTTGATCCAAGATGAATCTACTAGTTCAAAAAATTCCCATTTTATAAACCTACAACTACTCAAAGATCATTTCTTTTCAATTCCAGATCATACTTTCTTTTCTAAGAAAATGCATTCAGCACCTCAATGGAACACCATAATCAAAATTATTTATCAAAACGTAATCTTTTAAACTGATTCTTATACTGGAAACTCAAATACATAATGAACAATTAGAACTATGCAATTTCCACTAACAATACAATAAAATCAAGAAACATAACCACAAAGAATCAATCTTTCAAGATTTCATATTTGCCACGTGGATATATATATATTCAATTGATAATTACATGGACTATGAGATGTAGAGAAACTCACCAGTGAATCATTGGTTGTATTGTCTGAGATCGATTCAACTTTTATTTTGACGTTCTTATATTTTGGCTTTTATTTTTCATTTTTGGCCGTCCTAGTATCTCTATATTTCCAAATTGCCCCTCTTAATTTTATAATTTTAAATTGCTCCCTTAAGTCTATCTTGGATTACATATTATAACTTAAGTCTACATATTTCAATAACCGTTCAGGATTACAACCAAGGTTCAGAAGGTTAAACTGCGGCTAGTTGTATGTGATGAATTGTTATGTTATACAGTATTGTTATGGTGATTAAATTATAAGACAAAATATAATTTTAGACACTTCTTAATATTTGTGCAATAACCTACAACAATAATAAAAGTGAAATAGATGAAGTAAATAATAAATTTGTTGAGTAAATGTTGAAATAATTTAATATGAAATTAAAATGTTTGAATAAAACATAAATCAAACCCTTTTATTCGAAAATATCATGTATTTACTTTATGGACCCCTCTCACTAATCTTATTAACTTTTGTCCACTCTTATTTTTTTTTTCATACCCTCGGCACGGATTGTCTATACATGTGTTGGTTGACTATATCATTAGTGATGCCATCTAGTGGGATTCGAGTGGGTACTCAACAACTGGATCAGGTAAACATTTGATATGGTTGGGTAAGTAATTATCGTTCAAGTATCGAAAATCTTGTTTTACTTGAGTCAAACTCGCATTTCATTCAAGTTTCAAAAGGGATACATAATCAATTTATAAACAAAATATGTAAAAAGTTGCAAGGGGGTTGGGTTTAAATGGATATCAAGTGCATGTAATTTATCAAGTCGAGATTATCGAGCAATATACAAAGTATTTTATTAGAATCCATCTCCAAAACCAGACAAGAGGGTAATTGAATCGACTCAATAATCTTTTGAACGAGTAATCAATTTGGTTTTTTGAGTTGACAATCGTGCAATACTGGTTACTTGGTCCGATGACTTCTTTATACATTATAACTATGAATGATGTACTCAATACATTATTTCAATATTTCGAAAGACGAACAAAGAGGAACATTACCTCATTTCCATCTTATTACCCCACGTAACCCAATATATAGTTTCATAGTTCCCCAACAAAACCTATTATTAGTAGTATAAACATATAGAAATTGGGTTAAATGACACCTTTCTAGCCTTCTTATTAAGTTAGAGAATATATTTAGATTTTTTAGCAAATTGGCACTAAGAATGATGAAACAACTAAACTATCCCTTATAAACTTAGATATATTCTATTTTCAATTATTTTTTGATATTTTTTTCTAGTAGAAAAATTTCGATTTTGGTAGTTGTTTTAACTAAAAGTTTTGATTTTGGTAAAAAGGTTTGATTTTGGTAGTTTTCTTGGCAAAATCGTTCGATTTTGATATTTGTTTTATTATTTTTTATAATCAACATATATTCTTCTAGTTTGAAATCTTAAGTCAAGCAATTTTAGACAAAGTAAAAAGAAATAAAGTTATAGGAAAAAACATTAACGAATATTTTTATTGAATATCAGTAAATGTAGATTGCAAATGTACTAGTACGTAGTATTAAATTTGATTTGGGACATTTGGTGATTAAGATGAATAATCACGAAAAACATATTATGTGCAACATGTGTGCGCAACATATGCAATATGCGTGTATATTTTGTGCAACATGTGTGCATAGTTGCATACCATGTGTAACGCGAGTTCGCATCTATCTTGAAATTAATATTAAAATTTTGGGCCCCTCTTACCTGTGCGGTTACACCATGATATAAAGCTATTAAACCGGCCCTAACTATCGTGTATGGTCTCAATCGTGCACTTTACAGGATCGCTTATATGTGTGCTAAAGCAACCTTAAGACATGCACTATCACGTACTAGACAAATAGTTATTCTTCCAATCTTTCTCCCTACGCATAAAATATGATTTCCATAAAAATTGTACCATATGCAATCTAAGTCCTTCCTCATGATGAGCAAAAAGTTTGATACTTGATCTTCATCTTTTCCAGAGCCACACGAACATCCTTTATGTTCATCCTTTCCTTTGGTGAATCCACACAACAATTCAAAGCCAATTCTATAACATAATGGAGACTCTGCATTTGTAGGCTCAGTGTTTGTTCATCTTCAGTCAACAACTCGGAATCGATGACTTGAACTAATTGATCCTCATGGAAATATTTATGCACCCATCCCTTCAAGCTTAGATCTTCCTTGAACATTTCATCACTTGGCTTTCTTTTGGTAAATGTCTCAATCATCAAAATCCCAAAACTATAAACATCACCTGCCCGAGACACCAACCCCTCCGAACCATACTCTGCAAGAAAATAAGCATCAATATTGTTTCCTTAAAAGTATTAGAAACTAGACAAAAAAAACAAGAAACTAAAGTAGAAATAAGTAGAGTCGTATAGGACGGAGTCGAGTCTGAGCTCAAGATATTTTTTGCTTGGCTCATCACTAGATGAGCCTTAGGCTCGGTGAAATGACGAAATATTGTTTCGATTAACAAAAAAATATTTTACTTGAACAATTAATACCATTAACAAAAAAAGGTTTTACCTGAAGAATTAATACCATTAACATGTAGCAAGGTAACTAATATCACTAAAGTGCAATATAAAATTAACATCAATCATATAAATTGAAATCACTATAAGAGTATAATATAACTTATTTTATAAAAAAAGAACAATAATACCATTTATAATAAGTAGTTATGATTACCTGGTGCAATGTAACCCAAGGTCGCTAGCGTGCTAGTATAGGTAAATGAGTCCTCGTTTAGAAATCTTGTAAGGCCAAAATCACTTAGCCGAGCCATCATATCATCGTCTATGAGCACATTGCTAGGCTTGATATCACAATGGACTATAGTTGATGAAAAACCATAGTGTAGGTACTCCAAGGCTTGTGCAACATCCACCATTACATTCAACCTCTGCAACATATCCAAGAAACAACTCCCAAGATGTAAGCACTTCTCGAGGCTCCCGTTTGGAATGTACTCGAGTACTAAGGCCTTAAAATCGTCGTTGTTAGAGCAACTAGTGATGACCTTTGTGAGATTTCTGTGGCGAAGATTACGTAGTACTTCACATTCTGCATCAAAGCTCTGGAGTGCGCCTATGGCTTGTAAGTTAAAAACTTTGATTGCCACAGTACTCCCATCATTCATGACCCCTTTATAGACAGAGCCGAAACTTCCTCTTCCAAGTAAGTTGCTTTCACTAAAGTTTTCAGTGGCGTGAAGAAGCTCATAATATGATACTCTTACTATGGTTGGCAATGAAATCATTTCAACCACAGGATGTTGTGTACTCCTCTTCTTGTGTTTCCACACAAGTGTTGCTAGCACTAGCACGACTAGCGGGGAAGAAATCCCTAATATGACACAGAGCCACCAAGAAACCTTCCTCTTTTTGGATCTTTTCAAGGACATTTTAGAACATGGAGGTACATGGTATTGAGGACTTCCACACAATGCCTCATTGAATGCAAAAGAGCTAGCATGGAAGGCTACAAAAGGACCTTCATTTGGAATATCTCCAACCAACTTGTTGTTGGATACATTGAAATACTCAAGTTCCTTAAGTGTTGTTAGTGAATATGGAATGGATCCTTCAAGATTGTTATTCGACAAATCAAGTGATTTCAAGCTTATCATATTGCTGAACGATTGTGGAATTGATCCTTGGAGACTATTATTCGAGAGATCAAATCTTTGCAAGGAAACTAATTTTTCTAAAGCAGTAGGCAATTTCCCAGAAAATCTATTTGATGATAGTTCTAAATCATATAAGACCACAAGATTTCCAAGCTCATTAGGCAATGCACCTTCCAATCTATTCCGTCCGAGATCTAGTTCCAACAAATCCTTTAGGTTCCACAAACTTGAGGGTATACTTGATTCTAACAAATTTTCAGATAATACAATAATTCGCAGAGATCTCATATTTCCTAGACATGTAGGAATTTCACCCATTAATCGATTCAATTGCAACTGCAGGAAACCAAGAGCAGGTAAACCACATATGGTTATTGGGATGGATCCATTTATGTTGTTTTGGTAAAGGATAAGTTGTTCAACGCTTTGTAGACCATTAATTGCCCTTGGAATTAACCCAATCAAATCGTTGGAACTTAGATCTAAGTTTAGTAAATGGGTGAGACTACCAATTTCATCTGGAATAATGCCATTGATTTCACAATTTTCCACCACAAGAAATTGAAGGGAAGAAGATAAGTTTCCGATTGATTTAGGGAGGAAGCCGTTTAGCGGGTTAGAAGACATATCAATAACCTTTAAATGTTGGCACCTAGTTAAGGAAGTGATGACGCTCAACTCATTCATGGCAGATCCCCCTCTATTCCCATGCTTAGAATTTGGAACGGATCCAATCAAGTGATTACCAGAAACAATAAAGTACATGAGCATTGAACAATTCGAAACAGACTTTGGGATTACTCCTGTGAATGAATTTTCATAAAGATTGAGGATCTCTAGTTGTTGGAGATTAAACATTTCTTTTGGCAACTCACCTGTCACCATAGCATATATATGAATCATGCATCATATCAGGTAGTTTAACCCACGAATACTGATCGGTTTTTTGGGGCTAGTGATAGTGTCAGAACAATTTTCGTATTGTCAAATAGCAAAATTATGCTTAATTCCTTTTATATCCTTTTCAGCAAACTATATTTTCATCGTAATTTTAATTGTTGATTATACATTTATTATTATTGTAGGCTAAAACACCACCCATCAATATTATATCCATTCATCAATACAGTATTGTTTTTCTCCATGAAATCGCATTACTACTCTCGAATTCTCTTAAAAAATAGACTCCTCAATCAATTGTCTAAACTCGTCGTCATCACATATATTACAGCAAAACTCAATCGAGATTCATTTTTCATGTCCTATTAACAATTACTACTTTTTTAACATTTACTTCTTCAAGCCGTATTAATAAATATTATTTAATAAGTTGGACTTTCGTCTGTCTCCGTTAACATAACTATTTTTATCTTTTTATTTTTAATTAATGATTATAAGAGTTTTCATTATATATTCAAACTTGATAATATTAGCTGACTAATATAATGCCCCATATGTATTTATATCTTTATATTCTTATTATTTATTAAGATTCAGCAATAGTTTTATTAATATTAAATGTAAAGAAAAAGATTTGAATATTATTGAAGAATGTGTAAGTTACAATACTACTAGCAGATTGGAAGTTACCATTTGTTAAATAGATTGAAATATTATTATAGAATGTGTCAACTTTATTGATTTGTAAAAATATTATATATAGTTGTAAAATATAGTTTTCATTATAATTTTCAGTGTTAACTCTATGATGAATATTATTAATAAATTTCAACGTTTTTTATATAGATAAACGACGATGGTATTCTAACTTTATTTATTAATTGGTTTATAATGGTGGTAATATTTTTCGGTATGTGGATGTTATTATTTATATTGCCGGTTCAATCATTTTGGGTAAAATTAAGGAGAAGGATATAAATATCATTCATAACTAATGGTCTGTTTGGATTTGGGTGAATCAAGGGGAATTTTGGAGAATTTAGTTTTTTTTTGTGTTTGGGAACCTAATAATTTTCAATCCTAGGAGAAACTATTCCCCTTGATTCACCCTCATTACCCCTCATTCCCCTCCAAATCTCTACCCTCCAAATCCAAGGGGAATCAAGGAGAATACAATATTAAACATTAACATATACTATTCTCCCGGATTCCCCCTGATTCCCCTAGTTCAAAATCATAGTACTCAAACAACAATAAAATATATTCTCCCTGATTCCCCTCATTCTCTTCCCTTTTAGGAGAATTTTATTCACCCAGATCTAAACGGACCATAAAGCAAGGGCAAATAGATTTTAGAGTCTAAATCATAAAGAGCTCTTACTCATTGTCATTGGTTTGTTTATTGAAATGAAGTGAAAGTGTAGCAGATAGATACCTGAAATCTGATTCCTTTGAATTAGAAAGGTTTGGAGCAGTGTTAGATTCCAGATGAAATCTGGGATTGGGCCGGTCAAGTTATTGTTCCCGAGGTTGATAACTTGAAGTTGTGAACATTGATGTAGGTTGGGCGGAATTTGCCCAACAAATTTATTTCGTCCTAGGTAAATATTCTCGAGTCCTGGAGCATAATGACACAGGTCGGGGGGGATGCTTCCGGTGAGACTATTTCCAAGGAGTGCAAAAGTCGTAAGAATAGAAAGATTGTAGATGGTGTTTGGTATGGATCCTGACAGCTTGTTGAATTGAAGGTTTATAATGCTCAATTGGTTAAGGTTTCCAATCTGTTGAGGAATATTTCCTTCAAGAGAATTGTTTGCAATTCTAATATCCACAAGGTTTGTTAAGTTGAATAGTGAAGGCATCACATAACCTGAAAAGTGATTATATGAGAGGTACAAATATTGAAGTTTAGTAGACAAAGAACCCATCCAAACTGGAATACTCCCAGAGAAGTTGTTGTAATTTAGGTCTAGTAATTTCAGGCGCCGCAGATTAACCAACTCTCGAGGTATCGATCCACTAAGATAATTGTCTCGCATTTTAAGAGACTGTAAAAATGACAGATTCCCAATTTCAGGAGAGATCATACCACCCAGACTCATGCTCGAGATATTTAAAGCGGTCACTCTTTTGTGTTTAACGCCACATTTTACTCCACTCCATTCGCAAACACTTCTGTTGGGATTCCAATCTTCCAAGTGACCTTGGGGGTCACTTATGTGCGACTTGAAGTTCAGAAGTGCGGATTGATCTGTGGTGATGTTGGTTGTCTGAGTTATGGCTGGGGGAAAAAGAACAAAACATTGCAAGTATAATAGGAGAGGAATGCTCTTAGAGATAGCCATGACCATCAATTAGAATTATTGAGAGACTATCGTTTCATGACTAGTTGAGAAGCTGAATTTATATAGGTCAGTGGGGTTTTTTCTACCTGGTAGGTGATTTGAGTGGCCTCTAACGTATCACTTGGGCACAAATTCTTTAATAACGGGGACCACCCCCGACCGTCGGTACTAGTGCTGCCAATCAATCGGGTAATTCTTGACCCGCTGGAAACGACTGAAGTATTCGACTCGATACATCACTCCACAGCTAAGAAGTAGGGTACGAGCCTAATGTTGTGCTCGTTTGAAATACCCGATTCGCTCGATATTTAATTAAATTAACAAACTACAAATAAATTAATTAAATTAATATATGTGTTCAAATATTTAAATTATAATTGCCCATATATTTTAAGTGCCAGTTTTGTTTTCTCATGTAGTTTTTTTATTTATCATCAATTGCAAATATGATTCCATAATGATGAGAAGCATTGGTTATTAAGATGGTGAACGTTTGATAGTTTGTAGGTTTTAGTGAAGGCAAAATAGGGATTCGATATATAATAGACATTTGGGGTCAATTTGAATATAGAAAATATATGGGAACTCTTTTAAAATAAACTACTCTCACCCCACCCCACCCCTACCCTACCACCCCACCCCATCCCTATCCCACCACCCCGTCCCCCTAACCCCGTTCACCATTGGTGGGGGAAGATCGACCTGGATAGATGAAGAAGAATAACGGACACGGGGGGGGGGGGGGGGGGGGGGGTGCCCGAGAAGACGATCGGCGGGTGGGTAGGGAAGGGGGTCGGGGCGATAACATAATGGAGGGATGAATTGCAAAAGGCGGTGGAGATGGGGATGTGGGTTGGGACGATGACGGAGGGGGGGTATTTTTTTTGTTTTTCTTTTTAAATATATTTTCAATATTCAAAGTGACCCTTTTGTTTTTCTTTTTAAATATATTTTCAATATTCAAAGTGACCCCAGAATGTCTATTATATGTCGAATCTCTATTTTACCCTTCATTAAAACCTAAAAACTATTAATTTTATGATGAAATTTGCCAAACTGAATAGTTTATGCAAATTGACCGATTTAAAAGTTTAGGAGGCAAATTGACCGACTCAGAAGTTCAGTCCTTTATTTGATGTAGGGTCAATGGAATTTGTCCAACAAGATTATTTAGTCCTAGGTAAATATTCTGGAGTCTCGGAGCATAATGACACAAGTCGGGTCGGATGCTTCCAGTGACACTATTTCCTGCGAACAAAACATTGCAACTATAATAGGAGAGTAATGATGTTAGAGATAGGCAGATAGCCGTGAGCCCATGACCATTAATCTGAATAATTGATAGACTCTCTGGTTTCACTTTTTAAAGTTTTTTTTAACTTGAAACACACCTCCTTTTTTTTTTACATAGTATTAGCACACTCCCCTTAAATTGCTATTTTACCCTTACTAAAAAAAAACCATTTCGCTCTTCTTCCCTCCTTTTCTTCTTCTTCTCCTCATTTAAGGGGTATTTAAATCCAAAAAATTAAGGTAGGGGTAGAAATTAAAAAAAAAAAAAGAGGAAAGAGGGCATTCTTCCAATTTTCTCCATTTAAGGCGCCCCGCTTGGCTAGCCCATCGCCCAACAGAGGAGGTGAATCTGGGATGTGCTTCTAGCGGCTCGTGACTCCACCTCAAGAGTGCCCAGAGTAGGCCGGCTAACCACTCTCAAGCAGATCCTCCCTTGAACAAATGCACAGTTACTCATGCACCTGCCGTGGATCGAACTCACACACTTATGGAGAAGCACCCTCTTATAATGAAACCCCTTACCATTTGAGCTATGCCCCGTGGACCCTCCACCATCACTTTATTTGTATTGAATAGGGAACCAAGTAAGGAAATTGAAATTATAATCTCCCATATATTTTAAGTGCCAGATTGTTTAGAGCAGATACATCATAAAAGTTGAGTACAAACTTGTGCCTGCAAACAATTGTCTGGATCTCGAGTCAATTGCAAATATGATTCCATAATGATGAGAAGCATTAGTTAACATGGTGAACGTTGATTCAATGTCTGCAAGTGCAACGATCCTCAGGCTTCAGCCATTTCCTGTTCAACTGCTACAGGTTCAACAGGGTAGTAATGGTAGTGGAGTTCACCAACATCATCACCTGAGAGCTTTTCCCATCCGTTTGGCCCAACGTGGTAAACTGAGAACAACGGAACAATGTGTTCACTAAACAGAAGATAACCCAAATCAATGAAAAATGACTAGAAGATGAGAGAAATTGTAAATACCGCTGGCAACACCACCACTAGCTCCATCCCTAAATGTTGCATGATAAATAGCTCGCCTGGCCAGCTCTGCAGCTTCTTTGACAGACATATCATATCGGTAGCTGCACAAAAGAGGAGTGGTCAGTAATACGGCTGCAAACTGCAGTTACCACAATTGATAACAACCTCGAGTTTATGATTTCAAGTAATAGGCAATGAAGAAGATAGAACAAGTGGAACTTTATGAAATGTGAACGAAAAAAGAAAAGATACCCGCTATCAAGGACACCATAAGCATATGGTGAACCGGACCCAACGGAAAATCGGGTTCCTTTAAGTCGTCCTCCTTCACTGTCTACGTAATAAAGTCCTGGGCCCTATAACAGAAAATGGGTATGCAAACTTTATTTTCTTTTGTAGAGATAAAGAGACAGCCAGCATATGATCCATCGTATGATTTGTGGGTCATACCTTTTCATCCCAGCCAGCGATCATGGTTCCAACTGACAAACCCATCCCGCGGTAGTGGTACAGGATGTTTGCCAATAACTTTGAGGCTCCAGTAACTGATATTCTCCTCTTATTTGCCAGTTCATGCAAGCGACACTACAGCATTTAAAACGAACTCCCATAAACTCCTCCACCCCTTTGCAAAAACTTACACACATGCCATAATACAAATGAATATTTGACTTGGACCCTTCCTATAAAACAATACTTCGGAACGATTTAAGTTCCATAGTTCCAGGAAACCAAAAACCAACGTAATATAGAAGTTTACATTGTATCCTCACTAATACACAAACCAGCACACAATATAACTATCTATCAGTGGGCCTTAGCCTTAAGGTAACGATCACATACTTTGACAGAAAACTGGTGAAATATATGCTGTGAATGAAAGCCAAAAAGGTCTCCCTAGAAGCCATCATCAATGCAGAGAGACAAAGAGCAAAGAACAAACCTTAATTCCCAAATTTCTGTGCCAAAACTGACAATCAGCAGCTCCTCCAGCCATAGTGCCAAGCATGTAAGGGTTGATTTCTATAATTTTTTTGACAGATTGAGATGCTGCAGATAAGCATGAACTCATTACGTCAACATACGTACAACATACAACATAACCATATGTTAGTATGAACTCATTACGTCAACATACATACCATCAATATGGGTGAATCAGCTTGTTTTTACTTTAATACCTTCACCCTTTACATACAAAGAAAATCGCTAACTCTTTGACTATAAAGTGTAATATGCTGGAAACATCAAATATCTAGGGATTAAGAGAAGAATTTCGACTTCAATATATCAACTTTATACTATTCATCAGATAGTGTAATCAAGCCAGAGTGATAACTTGTACCGCCCTTCAGCATACACAATATCTATGAAGTAATAAGCAGTTACCACTAGTATTTCTTAAAGTCAGAACTTGTAAGTGTAAGAACAAAAATCAGGGGCATCGCAAATGCGAGTAATATCCCGTGGCCACTAGTTACCTCTCGTTAAACAGCTATCACTAGTTACTTCTCTTTAATGCACATGTATGTGCGATCCACCACATATAGCATAAGCCACAAGTAAAACTACACAAACCCTTAAAATAGAAACAAACACGAATGCCCCTCATATATATATTCGCAATGACAACAAGCCGAATTCGTGCATGATTAATCCACCACATACAACATAGGCCACAAGTAAAACCACAGAACCTAAAAATAGAAACAAAAACAAACGGCTCACATATATATCCTCCCATGCTAGCTCGAGAATCAGCAGCCACCATAACCCCATCCTTAAAAATAAAGGCTAAGGTTGTAGTCCCCTTTGCTGGCTTCACCATCTGGATCGCTTCCTTCTGGAACCCATCAAACTGAACAACCACATACCCCAAGTCAATTATGCCACATATTAAACCCTCTCTAACAACATAACAAACAATTGAACACCAATAAATTATTCACACTCACATCAATCGTATCTGGAATCGGAAAAGAAGGGGCAGCCATAACCCCATCACCCATCAACTCACTGGCACATCCCCGAAGTGGGGCAATAGGTTCAAGCCCACTAAAATCGATATTCATCATCTTTTTTACCTAAATCAAATAAATAATGTTAATGATTTATGTGAGACCAAATTAAAAATAACCCCACATAAGCAACCTCAAATAAGCTTGTGTTAACAAATTCTCCCTCCATCTAAAATGATCTTAAATTTTGGAGGCTTACTTTTCTTTTCTCATTTTTACAAACAAATAATTATTTACATATTGTACTGTATAAGTGTATAGCATTTGTTTAAGAATATATCAGAGATAGTATTTTCCAAATCGACATTATATAAGTATCAATTAACCCCTCAAAGTTTTTGTTAATTATGACCACTGCAAATCAAACTAAACTATCAGTGTACACTACTACTATCTCCATCCAAAAAAGATCCTACATTTTTTTTATTTCTAAAACCAAAATTAACAACCTTTACGGTTTTAATTGACACAGAACAACTTTAAGTTGAATGAAATGCTAGTATCATGTTTTCTTATAGTTGAGTCCAACAATTCCCAAACCCTCGTCCCCTACATGAAAATCGAACCCATGACCTCACTAGACCTACTTGCTAGATCAACCACTGAACCAGTAGATGTTCTCAAAATATTATCATGTCAAATAAAGTATAATATACTATATTTTCCAACATTATTCTACAAATATTATATCATATTGACATTTTAATAAGTACTAAGTATTAAATCATCAAAATTCAAAATTGGACCATATTTTAACTACGGGCGCAGTAGTTGTTATAAATTATTCGCAATACAAACACAAAATAAAAACTACAAGAGACAATTGATAAAAGCGCAATATATTGTAACTAAAACAATACTGAATAAGATCTAAAAAGTGAGTAATGCATAAATTAAGGTATACATATATAATTAATTGAACATGAAAACGGAATATATATTAATTAGATAAAGTTATTACCTGAAAATGGTGTAGTGATTTATAAATTGGAGAAGAAAGTGAATATATTTGGAGAATATGTTTTCTTGGGGGATACTATACTTCTCAATCGACTGTTTACCCAAATACTGAATGAAAATACAATGTTACCCTTGTTGTACACACCAAAACAGTGTTTTTTAGGGGCAAAATTACTATTTTGCCCCTATGTGAAGTCCCCAATTGCTATATTTACAAATAAGGGGGGCATAATTATAATTTGACACCCAAAGTCACTATTTGGGTGTGCATATAACAGATCAGTAAACACTCTATACTCTATAGAGTTGCTAAAAATGAAAAACATTTATAACTTTATCGATTCCCTTAAAATATCATTTTCTTTCTTTCATTACTTTTTCTCTCTTTCAAATTTTATATAAAATAAAAGATAAAATGATTAAATTTTTTTAGCATATGTAAATATATATTAATTTTTTTTTTTCATGCAACATCCATATTTACATTATTTTATATCTTTAAAATTTTAATTTTACCCTAAATAACTATTAAGATATGTTACATGTTTTTTTTAACTAATAAGAAAGTTAGCTAAATTACCTATATTAAAAGCAAACCAAAAAATAAGAAAAATGAGTGTTGAAAGTATATTGTAAGGAAGCTGAATGCTTTAAAATAGTAAATTTAACCAATCACGACTTGAACTAGTTGAAGAAATTACACAAAAAAATTGATTAAATAATAATTTTCACGAGACTTTTATGACTATAGAATTGGCAAGCTTCAATACCCTGAACAAGTGAAGCACATCCCACGATTTACTTCCTCTGTGTACTCTAGGGCAGAGGTGCATAAGAGACGTTAGTGTGACAATCTTACACTTTTATGAATGTAATATCCGAAATGGCTATAGACAATCTCATTTGAATTAATATAGCATTACTTGTAAAAAAAAGTCTAACAAAAACTATTTTAAGTGTAATGAATCCATAGTTATCATCAACTAAATATTAAACTTATAATGTTTTTAAGTGAATATAGTTATTCTTCTAATGTACAATGAATAGAAAATTATGATAGACTTGTGTTAAGATTGCTCCAAATGAGCCCAAATTATCACATGTGAAAGTCCCACATTGAAAATATAGGAGAGATTTCATCACTTAATAAACTAGGGAGTAACTCCACTTATCACCAATTGGTTTTAAGTTGGTACCTCCTTGGGTTATGAAGTGTGCATGGGTGTGGCTCAGGTCGATTAATGAAAATTCTATCTGGTATCAGAGCCCATGATTAAAGTGACCTGGGTATTCGAAAGAAGAAAAAAAAATTATGTCTAATGGGCTAATGAAAAAAAGAAACTGGGCCGTATATACTGGACAAAAAAAAATACCCGTGATTTGAAAGGGACTTCACATGTGAGAGGAGTGTTAAGATTACTCCAAATGAGCCCAAATTGTCACATGTGAAGGTCCCACATTGAATATATAGGAGAGAGTTCATCACTTAATAAACTAGAGAGTAACTCCACTTATCACCAATTGATTTTAAGTTGGTGCCTCCTTGGGTTATGAATTGTGCTCTCTCTCCTCATATGAGTGTGGCCCAGGCATGATTAATGAAAATTCTACAACTTGCAATGTATTCTGACTTATTGAGTACATACAATAAGACTAAATATCACTATGCCACACTTTGCAACATTTCGAATTAAAATGAAGAAGAAAGCACGCCAACTCCATAAGGGCGCTACAGTAATCTCTTCTCTATCACTCCGAAGAATGCTATCACCCAACCGTATAAATTGAAAGTACTAAAGGCCAACAGAAAGGCATAGGTACTGAAAATTTCACGTTGCTCATCCAAAGACACCACCAGTCCTCGAACCCCCTATTTGCAGCTCTCTCCGACGTTGCTCTTCCAGTGGATCCGGATTTTTCATTACATTTCGTATGCGCCTATAACAACAAAATATCTATTTAACAATCAGACGCTCAAGGAAAAAATGCACCACATAGTAATTAATGCTCAAGGAAACACAGTGTAGTGCAGTAATCAATGATACATGCATAAGTCATACCTGTCTTGTGCATGCTGAGCAGGAAAAGTAGGCATGAAATGTTTACCATGAACCTAGAAATATATTGTTACAAAGTATTACGCTGATCAGAGATGGATAAGGGAAGTTGTGTTGTACGGCGTGCTCAGCAAGTGGGACGAAAGGGGAAAGAAGATGTTAACCAAATCCAAAGGATATCTCTCAAATTGGGATTAGATAGTTGTATTTTGCGGATATTTCACATCTCATACTATTCTCACGATTTTCTAATATGTTTCTTATCGCACATGTAAAATATTTGCTTTCTAAAATATTAATCATGTTTTAGAACTTATTTTTCTAAAAGGATTTATACAAGTAATTTTTAATTGTTTTAGAACTTATTTTTCTGAAAGGATTTATACAAGTAATTTTTAATTTGATGACCATGGATGTAAATTTGTTTGTAAGCGAAAGAAAGTACAATTCACGTTATATATCTACAAATAAATTCTTCTTGGTGATATTTATTTCGAAGTTATTTTTTCCAATCAATTTCTAATATAAACATTGTTTTAATAACTTAACAGAGAAAAATGGTTTGTAGTTTTTTTTTTATGGAACTCGAAAATTGAACGAACAATAAGTTTATAATATACTTGCAATCAATATTCAACACATGTTATATTGAACACAAATTAAAACAATTTAATCAAACATAATTTGATTTAACATTAAAATTAAAAGTTCAAAATCATTATGAAAAAGAAGACTCTGAAACAAACGAAATATCTATGTGTTTTTACATATATTATAAAATCAACCAAACAAATCCTTTCCTCTTAAACCTTACCAAAAATATTCACAACATGTAAATTTGAAGCCTATAGTAACTCACATTTGAACTTAATATTTAATTTGTGGTGCATATGAAATTCCCGTAATATAGAATATGCCTACGGCTCATTTAGATGGTGTATGACTGTCCCCAGTAATGTTAAATTATCAACGAGTTGAGTTTTGAACAAACACCTTGTTATGTAATAGTTTATTAAATGATTTTAATTTTTACATTTCAAAATTTATAACCACACTCTACTTTAATTACTAAATAATTGTTTGTGACGCCAATGATAAATGAGTTATATTCATTAACTATTAACAAATTAGTTACTTTATGGAGACAGTTGAATTACCTACTAAAATTGATATTGTGGTTTTTGTATATATGAAACACATTACTACCTTTTATTTTAAATTATCCAATATTAAACATTTAATATATCATACTTATGTCAATTAATTATACATACATATATGTAGAGATGGATCAATGTTTAGAGACTAAAATGACTTGAGTTAATCGAATAGCTTAGGGGAAAATGCTCTCCTTAGTGACCAGAAGGTTATGGGTTCGAAACTCACATCATCGTTAATTTACAAAAAAAGTACTAACATGACTTAAATATCTCAATAACTAAAAGAAATGTTTGTACATTCCGAAGTTCTTTCCGGAATGATTTAGAATTTTAATTTATACATGAAATAAATGAATGTTCAATATTATATGTATTGATTAATGGATGAGGGTAAATAACAAATTTGATTTTTTTTATTGAATTTCTCAAAAAATTTGTCTCACAATTTTTTCTTAATAAATGGCTGGTATCTCTTCCTGTGAAAATTGTTCTCGATAACCATTTGAATAAATTTTTTATTCAATTCGTTTAAATTTATACTTGCTTTCAACTTTTTAAAAGTTTTTCATTTTTCATGTTCTATATTCTAAATCATTTCAAAAAATAGACTTCCAAACAGAAGATTTTTCCTAAATTATACTTGTGATAATTGTTCAATAATTACAAAATGTGTGCTAATAAAGCAATGCCAAAAGCATATGTTTCAATCCAACAAAGCCTAAAACAATTACATTACATTAGGTGCACATGATCTTTCCTCAATTTTGGAGCTAGGCAACTTGTCGCATGTGTTTATACTTGGCAAATGTGAAACCACTTCAATATAATCATTACAATTTGACACTTAACACTTGTTTTAGTTGACAATTAAGCTTCGAAAATGTCACAATTATCACACTATTTCACACACACACTTTACAAGAAATGAAACATATACTTGTCTTTTCAAGAATTTTCATCATTGTTTACCAAGAATGGCAAACTGTGCTATTGATGGTGGTTGTCTTAGTGATTACATAGCCATATCCATTTCTATAGTTTCCTTCATTTTGTAAGTACCAATTTGGCAATTTCAATTTCTTGAGTTTTTATTTAATAAAACAAGTATATTATGTGTTAATATGGTTTGTGAATTTGTTTATTTTGATAAATATTGACAGATTTCAAATGTCTCCTTCATTTGTAAGTGCCAACTTTTATTTCTTGAGTTTTTATGTAGTGAATCATGTGTATAGCAAGAATAAATATTGTTTGTGAATTTTTATGTATTGGTAAAAATTGACAGATCCCAGTTGGGTTTTTGAGAATTTTGTAATTGTGGATTGTTTTGTGTTGATTTGAGGTAAAGATTAAGTCTTGAAAGTGATTTTAACTGCCCAATTCGGTAGTTTAGGCTATAGTTTTTGTGGTGATTGGGGAAGCTGCAGTTTATGAGTATTCAGTGAAATGTTGAATTTAGTATGCATAGAGTTCATGATCAAATTGTATGGTTAAGTTAAAAGAAATGTATGGTTAAGTTGTTATAGAGAGTTGGTGATATTATGAAAATCAGTGTAAGCTGATGTGAACTTATGAACCAGAGTGAAGTATAGCAGGCAGCTAGAGTTTGCGTATGGTTTGGCTCTTGTATTGGATTCGATTACCTCGTTACTTAAATCTTCATTGATTGCATTTAGTAGAATCCTTCTGATTGTTCTAGCTCATTTGGTGATCAATGATTTTGGTGGAAACTTCGGTAAAACGTTAACAATTAATATGCATCAGAAACTTACGTTTTTCCAAAACGTACATTTATAAGTGCGGGGAAAGATGTTAGAATTCACAAATTCTGGGAAAAGGATGGCCTGATGGGACTAAAAGTTCGTAATACCTGGAAAGCGAGTATTCTTACCTGAGGCTGAACTAAACAACACATGTTAGATCAATACAAAGTTCTCCTTCAGTATCCCCTTTGGGGTTCCCAATTCACGGATTTGCAATTGCCAGATCAATGATATATGTTTCAGTTTTACGTAGAAATGCTAGCTTGTATCTGTCTTCATCTGTTTATTGCAGGTACATATACAAGCACGTCATAACGGTTTTGAAGTTTTTAGTGGGGCAGCTAAGAATCTTTGTTTAATCTTCTAACTGCAGGCTTCTGGCAAAATGGACTATCCCTTATGTAATACACAAGGTTCCACGTCCTAAAGGCAGCAGCTTTTGGCTTGTGACAATTCAAGTTTTTGCTAGCTTCAATCTTTTATTGTCTCTTGTGGTATCAAACTGACACATGTTTTCTCTGAAAGTTCATTTATGCCACTCATGGTGCACCTATTAAATTTTAAAGACATATGTTTCATACTTGTAATGTATTGTTGTCAGATGGCCCTTAACTTTTTAAAGGTCAAGGAGAGACGGTGGTGGATATCTTGCTATCTCTGGGCTGGTGATTCTACAATTTTCAAGTGATCTTTTCTATTATATGCTTATGGACCTGTTAATCTATCGATCTGTTGATCAGAAGACTAATGTGTTTGCTTCCTACCTCGCAGTTTGGGTTGAAGGTCCATTAGGTTTTGGCTTGTTGTTGAGCTGTCGGATTACACAAGCATATAAGCTGTATTATATTTTTCTTAAGTAAGTCTGTTCTCTCAAGCAGATTTACTTTATTCGATATTGGATCATGTGATGATCAAATTTAATAAAGGTCTTATATTCTCTGTAACTAGCAGTCCAATTTCTTCATGAACAGAACCTTTTCCCCTACCAAAGGTTGAGGAGGAAAAACATAATTGGATATGTGTATTTAAGAAAAGAAATTACTTATAGAAATAAATGAGTCTTATTCCCCGCGATAATTTAAAAATACACGGATCCTTATACACCTTCGATCTCATCATGCTGCTTCATTAGAATGTACTAAATGGACCGGGCTAAGTTAATTTCACATATTTTTTGCAATTTCAGGAGACGTTTACCACCAATAAGATCAAATAAATTTCTGCCACTAATACTTATACCTTGGATTGCTGCTGCTGCTTGTAAGACGTCAAACCCAAATAGAACTGCAAAAGTGTCAAACATTGTAAATGCCATAAAATATTTGTGTTGTAATTAAACATATTCATTAGATTCAGTAAATGCCTAAATGGTGATAAATGTAGTATGAGAAATCCTACTTTTCCTGGCTACAGCATACATGACAGAGTCTTCATTATGAATCATACGCATAGTCAAGAATCTACAAGTATCTAGTATTTGTATATATATTTTCTAGAATATACTTTTAGACCACAACTTTTTCGTGGTTGGATAAATTTAATTCATGAATAGGAATCTAATTCAGATTCTAGTTTTCAGTGTCGATTTCTACTGTAGTCTTTCCTTGCCTTGCTGTAATTGTCTATAATAGCCTATATTGACTTGTGTTCTTTATACGTAGTTATTCACATTAAAAAGCCTCTAAATCAACGATGCCACTTGGGAACTGAGTGGATGATACCAGTAATTTGCCTCCACGGATTGTATGTTGTTGCTTTGATCTTTATTACAGGAGCCATTCGTCACGTAGAGTTTAGATTTGATGAACTCAAAGAGCTGTGGCGTGGCATCCTCGTCTCGGCATTTTCTATCGGTATATTTGTCTACCCTTTTATATATAAAAGAAGTGAACAAGCTATTACATACGATTGACAATACACTATGCGCACAACATGTAATAATATCTAAATAAATCATTGATATGGTGAACCTAGAGTCCTGGACTGCTCCTCTGTGGCATATATCTTCCTTCAACTGATAGTTATAATCGACCAAACTAATGTGAAGCTAAAATCAGAAGAGAAATTAATAATTTCATATGTTTTGACACTTGCAAATTCATTGTTAGGTTGAATGATGTTTTTATGGGAACTTAGTATTATGACCATTTCTAACCAGTCCTCTACTGCAAGTGTCTACTTCATGGGACAATAACAATAGTTTTCTTCTGTTTAGGCATTTGGGCAATCTCCTACATATCAAACGAGATCCATGATGATATTGCATGGCTTCAAGTGATTTCCAGATTTTTGTTGTTACTGATGGTAATTTGGAGTATTTTTTTGTCAAGCATTTGTGTTTCAGTTTCTGACTATAATCGATGATTGTTCAGTGCTCCACTTTTGAAGATAACCTCTAATCAACCTATATGTCTATGGGCTTGTTTCAGTCAAGCATACTTGTGTTGGCTTTCTTCTCGTTCTCGATCTCTCACCCACTTGTATCCCTTCTGAGCTTGAGGAGAATGGATCAACCAGTACATGGTACAATGGGACGGGCTCTTGGGATACGTGATAGTGGACTTCTTGTTCCTCCCGATTCATCTCATGTAATAGATCCGGATGTACCCCTAGAGAAACTTCTGCTGAACAGAAAATTCCGCAAGTCATTTATGGCATTTGCAGACAGGTATGGATGACCACACACATTGACCTTTGCAGTCCTGTTCTCGAGTACACACGCAGTTGTGCATCTTACATTATACTCTATCTTAGTTGTTTGGCCGGGGAGAGTATTCATTTCTATGATGAAGTGCAACAACTTGAAAAAATTCCTCTTGATGATCCCACTAGAAGAATATACATGGCTCGCCACATTGTTGAGGAGTATATAATTGCAGGTACACTATTTGGTTTTCTTTTTACAGCTATTTATGTTCTGCAAAGACTACTGTTAATCATTTCCAAAAAATAGGTATTTTTTATTATCTCATTTAAAGCACCCAACTACTCTACTTTGCGTCTCCATAACTAAACTTACCCTTGACGCACTCCAAACTCTAAAGGTCTGACTGAGTTATATATTGATAGTTTATCTTCTAAATAAGGCTGAAATACTCTTCCCTTTATTTGTCTGACAAAGAATATAGCAAGTAATGGTACTCCTCCCATGCTCCCAATATGCTGGAGAACACAATCTTCATGTTAGCTTAGGGTTCATTCGCGGTTGTGCTACATGAAGATGGTTCTGATCACCTGCATGTTAGCTTAGATACATGGAATTTTTGGAATCCAGTACTGACTGTAGTTGTCTATCAATGAAGTTCCTCGGACCAGATGAAACTTATTTTATGTTATGTATGCTGGAGATATTAGAGTATTATCTATAGAGTTGTTACATTAAGTTTCTTTGTCATCCTCGTTTATCAGGTGCAACAATGGAAGTGAACATCTCTCACAAAACTCGGCAAGATATTTTGACCACTACTGACCTGTCACAACCCGAACTCTTCAAAAATGCTCTAAGTGAGCTGATCCACTTGATGAAAATGGTTAGCTACGGCCACTGAGTGGACTATTTCCTTCTTGCTCTATCTATGCTTTGATTTAGAAATTATGCTTCAGATTGGTCTTGTTTTATTTCTTCACCGTGCTTTCTCTCCTATTCTTGAAGAGCCTAGCAAGGGATTATTGGTCATCTACATTCTCCATGAAGTTGAAAGAAGATAACAGTAGTGGAGCAACTGGCCATGAGCTCGAACAGGTCACAGGGTGGAATTTCTCTCCTCCTAGGTTGAGTTCTGTTCACTGCAGTGACAATCCTTTTCACCAAGAAAACATAAACACTGAGCACAATGGTAGTCATGCTACAGGGGGGCGATACAAATGAGAGTTATTGTCGATTTATACTTCTGCCTACTTCTAAATCTTTCACTAACCCATGCATGCATGTGGTTTATGACCATCACACTCAATCCTTCTGGCGAGGGGCTACATAAAACGAGCCAGTTAGACGGCCAAATAGATGGAACAACATTATACATTAAGAAAAGGAGGCAAAAGTACTTGAACAGAGTAGCTACTGCCTGCTTGTATTTTAATCTACTTCTTTAGAACATGTTGCTATATGTGACATGAACAACAATTTTGTATAGTTTCTGGTATACCATAGATATGTTTTTGAGATGTATAAAATAGAGTAATATGATAATATACACCATCTAAAGAGATATACTCATATACATATTGTTTCTGCCCCTCTAATCTTGTCAGTGTTGCTGCTTCACACTAATGAATCAGTCCAACTTATGTGCTTAATGAATAGTTTATAAGTTGGATGTTTAAAATAGATATTCGCACACATATTTAAATTAAAAGAAAAAAATTGAATTGTTGCTACGGTACCAATTTTGCAAACTGCCAACTTTCAACATTTATGGAGATACTCGAATAACCTAGTGGAAAAGACTCTCGCTAGTGGCCAGAAGGTCCTGGTTCGAATTTCACCTCATCCCTTATTTACAAAAAAAAAAAAACTTTCAACATGATTAACATTTCTCCAATAAAAACTAAATCCCTAAAATTATGTTATCCACAACTTTCCCAAAATAAAAAAGTGTAACTAAATCGAAATCCTGTCATTACACCACAATTTTTGAATGAAATTTAAAAACCTCAAACGATATCATAACAAAAAGGAAAATAAATGGGCTTTCAGAATAGAGTAAAAAAGAATTAATAATGGATAGCATAATTTAGGAATTTAGTTATTATTGCAAATAATATTGGTGATAAACAATTTTGCCAAATAATAATATTGGCAATATATGAAAAAATTAATGGCAAGACATCGAGACCAATGTGATGAATAACATAACAATAAAGGATAAATGATATCATATATATTAATTACAATATATCAAACATTAGAATCCTAGGTTAATTGTTCTATCCTATGAGGCTATGACTTACGAATTGTGCAAAGTGTTCAAAATAAGTACTTGTCAAAATAAGTAGGAGATATGTTTTATTTCAGTTGTTTCAACATATTATTTGTAAAAATAATTCAATTTATAATTTTGACTTTATATATAGTTACTCGTCCAGTATATCTGTTATGTGTTAATTTATTACTAGTGTATAAAACTAAAATGTATTCAATTAATTGAGCTGGATCTATTTCATATTTTGTTGAATTTGACTTCCTTCATATTTTATATCCTCCAAATCAAAATTAAATAAAGCAGACCTGGCAAAAGCCTCAACCCTAGAAACAATTGAATTTAAAATCAAGAACCCAATTTGCCTCTTTAACCCCTAATAAAATACTGTACAACTCATTCATGAACATCTCCCAAAATTCAAACTACAAATCCTCCAAAGATGAGAAACATAGTGTTTTGATTGAGGGGGTTCATTTCAACAGGACCAATAATACTCCCCTCATTGACCAGGTTTTTACATTTTTTTATGGTACTAAACTACATAAAGTTGACTTTTTTTAATTGATTTATTTGTTTGGGTAAATATAGTTGAATTTTGACTTTTTGATGTATGTGTTAATATGGTTTTTGGAAGGAAGATAGGTAGTTAAGTGTTGGGTATCTTGAGATTCTTGGTGAAAAGAGAGATCTGAATTGGATTTGGTGTATTTAGTGAGAGAAGTGTATTGGGTTTTGATTTTTGAGTAAAAAATCCAATCTTTGAGTTGGGTATTGTTATTGATGTCTGAAAATTATGGTAATTGGTAAGGGTATTGAGTAGTCTATAATGATTGAAGGAAAAAAATAGCTGAAGTAGTGTATATTTACTTCTCTTAATTAACTGATGATGCTTGTGCTGACTGCTGATTTTTTTTTTGGAATGACGATAAGAAAGTTCTCTAAGTTGATGTCGACTATTCTGATTTGGAATTGAGTGACATTATTTGGTTTAGATGGCTTGTTTTGGATGTTGGGTCATGGGAATGTAGTTTTGGGTGGTTATCCTCATAAGTGGTCTTAGCCGGACTGTAGTTAAGCAAATTGCCATTATCTTGATGGCCTGAGAAGTTTTAGGTAAAATGATGTATGAAACTTATATCGGTAGATTGGTCTCCTTACCAATTCCATGGGAGTGTTTATAATATGAGAGGAGAAAAGTCCAACACTATTCTAGTGTTTTAACAAGATGCAGTATAACCAATTTGTCTCTCATTTATCTCTTTGATGCTAAAATCTGAAGAGTAGTCTTCCTAGGTATGATTGGTTGAGTTATACTAAGCAATTTTATTCTAATTTTCAGGACACAGGGAATCCTTTAAGCATGTCGAGGATCAAACGTATTTTCCGTGGATCGAATTTTAGAATTTTGTTCTTTCTTTTCATTTTGATTCAAACATGCATCTGTGTTATATATGTACATGGACAGAAGATCACATACTTTTTGCGCCCTTTATGGGAGAAACCGCCAAAACCTTTTAATGAAATACCTCACTACTACCACGAGAATGTATCAATGGAGAGTCTCTGTGGGCTCCATGGTTGGAAAATGCGTGAGTATCCAAGGCGTGTCTATGATGCAGTGCTGTTCAGCAGTGAACTAGACATGCTTACAATACGGTGGAAGGAGTTGTATCCCTATGTTAATGAATTTATCTTAATAGAGTCAAACTCAACCTTCACAGGGTTGCCAAAGCCTATGGTTTTTGCCAGTCATCAGGAGCAGTTTAAATTTGTTCAGTCAAGATTAACTTATGGTCAAATTCCGGGGCGATTTAAGAAAGGAGAAAACCCATTTGTTGAGGAGGCATATCAGCGGCTTGCTCTGGACTATCTTCTCAAGCAAGCAGGTATTCAGGATGACGATCTGCTAATAATGTCTGATGTTGATGAGATCCCGAGTAGACACACCATCAATCTCTTAAGGTGGTGTGACGACATACCCCCAATCCTGCACCTTCGCTTGAAAAATTACTTATACTCATTCGAGTTTCTTCTGGACAACAATAGCTGGAGAGCTTCAGTTCACAGATATCAATCTGGCAAGACAAGATATGTCCACTACCGACAGTCTGATAATATATTGGCTGATGCAGGATGGCATTGCAGCTTTTGCTTCAGGCATATTAGCGAGTTCATATTCAAGATGAAAGCCTATAGCCACTCAGATAGAGTAAGGTTCTCTCGCTTTCTGAACCCTAAGCGAGTTCAGCGAGTGATTTGTAAAGGGGCGGACCTTTTTGATATGCTGCCAGAGGAGTATACATTCAAGGAAATTATAGGAAAAATGGGATCTATACCTCACTCCTACTCAGCTGTTCACCTCCCAGCTTATCTTCTGGAGAATGCTGATGAATTTAAGTTTCTCTTACCTGGGAACTGCCTAAGAGAGAGCGACTAACTTAGACGTTACCACTTCGATCTTCTTTTTGCAAAGGTTTGGAGGTGCAGGCTGCATTTCCATGAAAACATCATACATTCGATTAAATTGACACGTCGCAACATGTCTTCATTACTGCCATGCATGCTACCAGGTCTTGGTTCTATGCATGCTTGTGTATTCGAAACTGGTTAGTGAACTTTGGTGAAACTGTTGGGTTATCTGGTTGAGATCTTTTGTATGTAATTTTTTATGGACAAACTTCATGTGATAAATCCATTGATTTGTATAGTGTTACTGAAGATATTCCCCTCTTGTCTAATTTATTGTTGTTTCGATCACTCGTAGAACTCCTGGATTTTCTACTTCTGTTCATGTGTCTCTTTCAATTTGGTGTGAAATTCTTTTTGATATCAAGATCAAACAGGTATTGATTGAGCGCTGGTATGAGATTATTATAAGATGTGAGCTATGAGCTATATGAGCAAGTAGCAACCAGGGATGAAAGAAGCCTTGTAAGACGACACATAATTAATATGAGGACGCACATAATTATGAGATTTAATTGGACTGGTCGGGATGCGTCATATTTTTGTAAGCGACCACACTTAGTGGGACCAATGCTTGTTTTGATATCGGATTACTTCCCTCGAATTAAATCTCTTACACAAACATGACCATAAAATTAACAAGTGTAGGATGATATATAAATTTGGAAGATGGTAACTGAGCAGAAATCAAATAACTTACTAATACTCAAAAACCATTCAAAAGCAACGAAAACAGAATTTTTGGATTCACTATCTCAATTCTCCAATCCAAATACGAGCATTAGAAAAGCATCGCTAAAGAAAACTAGGTCGCACAAATATGTAATCTGAACGTTAAAACCTAACCATTCTATGTGAAATTTACCAAAAAAATCAGTAGTCCGATGGTGATATAACATCATCAATCTTTAAGATCATCTTAACAACCTGCGTGGCGAGCAAAAGCTGTTGTTTCTTCCCAATTAAAGTCTCGAATACATTCTGTTCCCGCATGTCATTTATGCCAATGTCATTACAGTCTATTCCGCAGCACGGATTATTCTCCTGCACATGGAACATTTGCAAAAAAATTGACAATTAGGTCTAAGTAGATGGACTGGATAGCGAGGACAGGACGACAGGTAAACCGTAAACCAACTCCTCACCTTAATTTGTTGAGATTTAACAGCAGAAAGAGTTTCAATTGGTTGTAAGCCACTATTCTCAGCAAGTGCCATGGGAATAGCATCTAAAGCATCAGCGAAGGCCCTAATTGCATACTGTATATAAAAGACGGGGATTCATCAGAAGTCAGCATCTTACGCAGTTGGGTATTCAAGCTTTGCCTCAACTCGAAACAACAGCCCTTACCTGCTCAACACCAGGATACCTATCAGCAGCCGCTTCAACAGCAACTGAACATGAAATCTCAGCTGACCCACCACCATATACTATAGAGTTGTTGCGAATAAGATTTCTAGCGACACATAATGCATCATGGAGACTGCGTTTTGTCTCCTCTATCATCATCTTGTTCCCTGCCACAACATAAGAACTATTACAAATTTACATAACAGCTAAAGAACTATATTGAGTACATCAAAGAGAACTCACTAGACTAAATAAGACTCAGAAACTCATTTCAAGAAGACTTGTAAGATAACCAGCCAAGTGAGATAACAAGCTTCAGATTCTCTATAGTCGATCAAATGGTCTAATAGGAAGTGCCAACAATGAGCTAATAATGCCGTGATCGTTTACGCAACCTAAGCAAATTTGGAGTAAACCAAACTAATATCTTGTGGGAGAAGGTAACAAGCAGACCAGCCATTCTAGTCCAGATGTATATAATGCATGTAATATAGCACAGCAAGAATGTCCATGCTTAAACAAGAATAGAAAGATATGATAAAATTGCAAAACATGCAGGGACAGTCTTACCTCCACGAATGAAAATGGTCACAGCCCTTGAATTTGCACAATGCTCAATGTAAATCATCCGATCCTTCGTGGTACCAAATGCTTTTTCTCGGACCAAACCAGCCTGCATAGGAGGAACACCAAATATTAATTTAGCAATAATTTTCACATTTCGCAAATGAAATACTCCCTGAATTCCCCAGGACAAACACACATCATGTAAATATGTATCCTTTCCAACAAGGTCAATGTTACAAATTTAACCCATCATGTAATATATAGTATTTTATATATATTGCATCTACTTAATTAATTCATCATACGAACTGATGATATAAAATCAGTAGAGGTGAGTCCTAAGCAGATACTTGTAAGAGATGATAGACTTCAAAACAACTGTTGAGTGGAGTATGTATTTCAGGATGCAATGTCCATTACAGCTTACTAATTCAGGACCACTTTGCATGAACTATTTTGACTTGTAAGCATATTAGTATGGAGAAGTGGTGTCAATTTTTGTTCATAACTTTCTTTACTTCACACTATTGCTCAACTCTAAAGAGAGCTCTTCAAAATAGACGATCACACCCTATCATTTCAAAAAAAAAACATTATTGAAGGTCTAGATAATTTAGCCAATTCTAAAAAATAATTGTACCATTTGCTTCAGGCAGTTCCCTTTTTGTACTGGATAATTTAGTACCAATTTAACCTAAGCCTTTTCACTATACTTTAGAAACTCAAAGGGTGTTTCAAATCGATAACCTCTATAGAATATACCAAGATATATACTGAAAATTATAAAATTTGGTAATGACAAAAAACAAAAAACAAAAACAGTGTAAGGATATTATTAACCTCTTGTGGATCTAATAAAAAAAAGAAGCAATTACCTGGCCTAACTTTTCTGGTGTCAGTTCCTGAAACCTTGGCACAATTCTTCCACCTGAGAAACCAAATATCCAGAATCAGTTGGAGAAACTTTACGAAACATCAATTCCAATCAATCATCGGAATGCTTCACGCGTACCTGTGGCTATAGCAATTAGTTCCAACTCAACACCACCAACCCATCTCACAGCAGGCAAGTTCCTGTTCATCAACAAGTGATTTGCTTCATCATCAAATCCCCACTGGCAGATAACTAGTGATGCACCAACATCCTGCACACCATAGGGACGAATATTGGAAAGTTAATATATTGGTAGAATGCTTAGTCACCAACACAATGTAAGATTGGCACCACAAACAAAAGTATGAAGAAAAGACACAAATTTAAATGCACATCCCGAAATATGCTCATGGCTCAACTCCCAACACATGATTAGCATGAGTAACTAACAATAGGTGCTGCCATATTGTTAGCAATTGCAACAAATTTCGAAATATATTCTTGTGCCAAAATCTTTTACCTTGCACTGTTGTACCATGTCATCAAAGTACTTCCGCTCCTGATCACGTAAAATTTGGAATTTTTCCACTGTGTCGATGTCAACCTTATGCTTAGTTTTTGGCTTAGGTGGCTCAAACGGGCAAGTTAAGATGGCAATTTTTGCATCCTCAATCATCTTTGGCATCTGTGGGTGACTCATGTCTTTGTCCACGACAATCCCATATATTAGCTCTGTGTCTTCCAACTTTCCACCAACTTTACCCTCAACTTTAATAAGGTCCAAGTTCACATCCTTCCTCTCCAAATCTGCAACAGCCATAACAGCTTTGACAGCTATCTCTGCTAGACTCCGTTTGCATCTATTGACACTGTTGAATCGAAATTCACTATTAGTTCAAAAGAAAAAGCAAGCCAAAAGGCGGATTAGATGACAGCATGAACACAATGGGACTCTCATTTTCGGAACTTAATCCTAGGGAAAGTCAAGCTTCGAATTCAAGTTTCAGAGCTTGTGACAGCCATTTGTAGCTCAAGATGATAAAATTAATGAAACAGTTCCCTAAAAGTTGCCGGCAAAACAAAATGTACACATAACATGCAGTGCAAAATATGAAGTAACTTGGTCATACTAGTCAGCTCTAAACCTCAAAATATTCAGCACAAGTTTCGGTATTCGAAACATGCGCTAAGGTGAGTGATGACAGTTGTGGAAGCTAACAGCCTATTACTCGAAAGAAACAAAATAATGACAGAGGAACAACTAGTTTTGCACGAAGGAGATTAGAATATCCCAATAGAAGGCACTCTTAAGGGGCTCCAGATTTTTTTTTTAAATCATTTATTTCAATAAGACTCAAAGTACCTCCATCTAAGCACAAAGATCGCGGACACATACACTAGGAAACGAACTCTTACAATTTCAGAAATTATGGGTTTCTATTTGCATGAATAAATATGATAACCAGAGATGAGCAACATTACATACAGCTATAGAAGTCACATTAATGTTCATGCAGTGTTAGTTAACAATGAAGAACAAAAGGCATCATAATAACTTGGGAGAATTGAAACATACATCTTGGAAGATAACGTGGTCATACAGGTCTGGACCAAGGATTCTACATCATTTTCACCAAACTCAAACTTATGTGCTATTTTCTCCAGATGTTCAACAGCTATTCTTGAACCCATTTCATAACCTTCTGCAATTCTGATAGGATGAATTCCACGTTCTAACAACTTCTCCGCTTGTTCTAAAAGGGAACCGGCCATGACCACAACACCTGTGGTTCCGTCACCTATTTCATAGTCTTGGCTTTGCGACAATTCAACCATGAGTTTTGCAATTTGATTGTCGACATCCATTTGTTCCAATATAGTAGCTCCATCATTGGCTGGAAATAATAAAATAAAAAACGGAGTTATCACAAAAAGCACAATAAACACATTAAGTATTATCTTCTCCCTTCACCATTTGAAAAAATTCGAAGCTTATCCCAACCACAACACCACATTAACATCATTAAAATGATACTAAATGTACCCCCTCCATTTCAAAAGGATTGTCCAGTTTGATTATTAATGATCATTATTAACAAAAAAAATTGTTGCTTTAACTGGCAGACATATATTAAATTTTCGTCAAAATTATTATGCTAAAGTGATGTACATTAAAAATACTAGTCCATACATTTTCATAACATACGCAAAAATACTTCAGCTATAAATTAATCAATGCAAAACATACACACACAAAGTTGTCCTAAATCAACACTGAGAACAATATATACATGCTCGTAAAAGTAATAAGTAAATGAAAATCTGAAAACATAAAATTGAGAATAAATACGAAAAACATAAAATGGAGTATAAGAGAATTAAAAGCAAAAAAGCATAAAAGTGTTAATTCGAAATAATAAGAGGGGCGCAAAATGTGAAGAAAGTGTGCGAGTATTACTAATGGTGACATCTCCATCAGGGCTTTGGAGGATTTTGTCCATGCCTTTGGGTCCGAGTGAGGAACGGAGGATACGAGCCACAGCTTTGGCAGAGGAAATGTTAGCTTTGTGAGCATCGAGTCCCCGGACCCGACTCTTCTGCTCTTGCTCCCTCATAATAATGAAGGGTCTCCCATACTCATCGAATGCTAGCGCCATTGCTCTGCTTCAGATCCCAACTACAGGATCGGACGATATCGGAGTCGGAAAGTCCCCCCTCCGAGACTGTTTGTGTGCTGGGGGTTTTATAGTGGCGTGGTCACTACTGACACTCGGTGAACCCTAAATACATTTGCTTGGTGCCTCCAATATTAACTTCTCCGTTGGATCCTATGAAGGAATGCACGTAAAATTGCGTAAAATTGTGTTGGTGCCGTGAAAACATGTTTCTAATTGATGTACTTAATTTATCGAATCAGTTAGCTAAATTTGTTTATGATATGAAAAATTAGTTTATACTCGCATGTGATTCGATAATCAAACGAGCTAATAATAGTGTCGAATTTCGATTATAACACAATATGTGTATCGGAATACCTAGTCCTCTCACAATCCTACACATGGAAGCCATGTTGTGGTTTTAGTTGAGTATTACTTGCTTAACGAATTACACGATTTATTTTGCATTTCAAAAATATGTTCATGCTAGAAATGAGTAAATTCGTATGATTATCGAGTGAATACGTCAGTGGATTCCAATTTTTTGGGGTCGAATATTAATATCCCAAGTTCGCAACCAATTATATTTGGAGGGCTATCAAACAATCATTTCTCCAATAAGAACCGAGCGGTTTGTACTTTGTAGCAACCTTCACTTTTAATGTAGTAGTAGATCGGCTACTTTGGATTCTTTTATAAGTTAGAAATAGAATTTGAATTTAAAAAAGAAACAAAGCGGCAAATCTTTTATTTCCATGATTCAAAATACAATTTACATTGTTGATGTAAGAAAAAGGGGAACGTCAGTATACAATGAAAATAAACAGTATGCACAACATTACAACAATGAACAACCACATTGGTCATACTCAGAGATTTGTCTTAATAAGCTAACATAATTACATGAAAACAAGGTTGTTTATTGGATCTTAACTTTAACTATAGAGTATAAAATTACACTTCAAATAACATTCATTCGCTGGGGGAGTTGGATGTTTGCCCTTCTTAAAAGTGCTGCAGAAGCATCCTTGGCCATCAAAATTACTTTTTCCTATTAATTGAATAGGAAAACGCGTTCAATATCCAACCAACATGTTGATCAAAGTATGTAGTTGAAAATTAAGTGGGAGTTAGAGTAAACAAACCTCATCGACTGTAAGAACCTTCCGATCCCTCATGATCCAGCGGCCATTACATATGACAGAGATAATGTTTTCTGTTCGCATGCAATACACAAGGCTAGATATCCTGCAGAAGGCACAACTACGTAAGTTTGAGATATTTTTAATATGAAAAACAAACAAATAGGCACCTCGAGATTGTACAACAGAAATATTGACCTCAACAGATTGTCCAGGTTCATATAGTACTAAAAAATATATGGTACAAGATAGATTATTGATTTTAACATCATGAGGTTAGCAACTTCAAATGAGTTCTTATTACAGTATATATAGTCTTGCACAATGCCCAAATGCAAAGAGAATGATGACCAGCAAAGATATTTTAACTAGTTAGGATAGATGCATACCAGTCAGCAATGGGCATCATAGTCCAGGAAAACGGATCAACTATGATCATGTCAGCCTACAGATTTATAAAAGAAGTCACTTACATAAGAGACCAAGAAAGTGGATATAACTAGAGCTCATGAAAAGGACCATAGAAGAGAACCAACCTTTTTACCAATCTCAAGTGACCCAATCTCATTATCCCAAAGAACAGTTCTCGCGCCATTAATTGTTGCCATGGTAAGTATTGTTTCAGCAGGCAGAGATGTAGGGTCGGTAGTCCCTTTTTCAAAAACTTCTCTTCCTTTATTAATTAGAGATGCCAAGTACATTTCATCAACTGCACAATAATAACACATACTAAAGCAAACAAAACATTGGATCGCCAGAGAAGATCGGATAGGAATTGATATGGAGAATGGAGACATGGAATAGCAACCAAAAAGCTCTCTAAACCAAATATAGAGAGTTCAACCAGTCAATCTTATCAATTAAGGATCCCCAGTTCCCATATATACCTATGCTCATCCTATTATTTGATGGTGCACCATCTGTTCCCAGGGACACACAAATGCCAACATCGAGCATTTCTTTGACAGGTGCAAATCCAAGCATACGCATTGCAGCTGCAGGGCAATGTGATACTTTCACCTCTGCTTGGGAGAGCAAGGCAATCTACAGAGATCAGGATATTACATATCTATGTTGGAAATAAAGTTAGGTGCTTATTGAAGAAATATGATACCCTGATGGCCTACACAAAATCGACTAGTACTGGAGTTTGAATAATTGAACAACCGAAGACAAAGCCAAAAGATTAGCAGAAGACAAAAATGGACAATAAAGAAGTGCAAGTGTATGAAAGGGGTGCTAGCTGGAGATTCAGGAGAAAAAACCTCGCATTATTCTGTCACTTCCGCAAAAAACTAGGGGAAAATTGGACTGACGGGTTAAAGAAAAGAGATTACATGTCGTAAAACCTTGGCACTGCATAAATATGCTTTATTTATTTTCTCCTTTCTTCTAAAATTCAAATGAGAAATATCTATCTAATGCCCAACAGCTTACAAAATAAATTACAGTTGGAATGATTCAAATTGGAAGTTTTAGAGTGACAAAGTGGCACACCTCATTCTTGTCCACCCAAACTGTGTGAGCCGCCAGCACATTCTTGTGCAGAAATCCAATCTTTTGGAGATATGTTACAGTTCCATCGTCAACTCTCCTAGTGTCTTTGACAACTTGATTCTCATATGCTATTTCTGCAACATGCTACATACCAAAAGCTCAAAAAGACGAACAACTGTAAATGAATATATCCCTTCATCTTTATAAATATAGTTGACTTTTATGACATATATAGGGCAATAAGAGCAAGAGAGAACAGAAAAAAGACTTGAGACAGTTAGTCAGTTACCATGTGAATTCCAGTATTTAGTTCCTTAGCTGCATTGCGAGTCTCCATCAGCAGATGATCAGTGGCATTCATAATTTGCCTTATCCCAAACCATATTCTAATACGCCCTTCTGCCATATGGTGATGTTTCTTGTGCAGGTTCTTTTGAGACTGCCCTTCGAGGAAAACATGTTAGGAAGTCGCTATCAGATATGATCAATGACACATACATTCAAGAACAACATCTGTCATAGTTCATGATCAAGTGATAAGCAATATAGATGGAATAATATTAACTCATTTCAAAATATGAGCCCTTATTTTAATAGACTAACACAATGATGCTACCTAAGTTTGCATAAATGATCAATCAATCCTATAACATGCTCAATCACTCATGAAAAAAGGAACAACCATCGCGCCATTACCTGAATACATTCATCTGTGGTCCTATTGCTCCATGAAGTAGGCAATCCCTCTCCTGAATCCATAATAGACTCAGCCAAACAAGCCCTTATACCTAATTCCTCTACAGCCTTTGCCATCCCAGCCACATGCTGCCCTCCCGCTTCCGCGAAACATGTCACCTTAATCAAGCAACTTAATTCATATCTACCAACCATTACGTACAACTAAACAATGCACGTCTCTATAACAAAACAAATAATTAGAGGCCATAATCATTGTGTTTTGTATGAATAAACTAATAATTATATCGTCTAAAGTCTAATGTAAGTTTTTCAAAATCGACCCTTATTATCTGTACCATTCCTGTAGCGCTCATCCCAGTGGAGTAACTACGGGATCTGGACGCGACTTCCCCCCCTTATTGTTTGAAAAATGCAATTCTTCCATTAATTTTTTCAGAACATTACTATCGTCCTTCAAATGTCTTTACAAGGTTTCGCTACGAGCTTACCCCGGAATGAATAAGCTCAATTCCACAGAGTAAAGTAGAAATGTAGGAGTCTTCTTCGGTCATATTCGACTCATACGGCCAAATCCTTTTGTGCAGCCAAGTCATCAAGTCAACGTCATCGGCTATCCCTCTTCCTAGCTGCTGTGAGGTGTGCACGTGCGTATTTACAAAACCTTACTTGTCAAAAATCAAGTAAAACAGAGTCAACCTTCACGAAGATTAATCCGTAAAGAGTCATTATTCCCTCCATTTCAAAATATTGAATAGTTTTGAAAAACGTATTTTACTATTATTAGTCTACTGGTCACAAAATATTAATTTAATGAAGTTTTGGTTCGAGTCATTGAAAATAAAAGCTAAATTTAACAAATATTATAATTTTGTTCCAAATTAAGTTTGTATGTGTCGATTAAGTTACAAAGTTTCTTCTATCAACGATTAAAGAAGAAAACAACTTTTTGGTAATATTTTTATAAGGAGGTATTGTAGTATTTACCAGGTAGGATGAATTGTTGATGGAGGTCGATGATATTGGGAGAATGAGAAGAAAAGTGGTGGAGGATTTCGTGGGAGTGGTCGATGGCTACGATGGTGTCTTTGTCGAAGGCGACGGCGCCGTCGCGGAAGACCCGGCGGAGGGGGTCCATGGTAACAATCACGGCGTTGTGGAGAATGGTGAGTGAGGTAAAGCTACTCATCTTCGTTGACTCCACAGTTGTCTCCATTGATGATGATCTTACTATCTTTGTAAAAATAAATTTGGAATAATATACAATCATGTGTCACCACTCTGCAGAACATATTTCCATGACGCCACAACAAAATATATTCACACATAGCAAAAGTGACCGCAAGCGCTATCTACCTGCACTCGAATTTTTTAGTGTAAAAATAATACCGAATATATGGGACGTGCGATTAAACTCATGGGGAACGTGGCCTTATATCCAAGGATTCAAATGTAAATGACTTTATATTATCAAAGCTTTAAAGTTCAACTGAATTTTCATTAGTATATAAAACATAATTAACTTTTTATGTGACTAATGTTTTGAATTTCAATAGCCTATTACATCTTTTATATAGGCATTATTCTTAGTTGTTATGTATCTATCTCTTACCCTACAAACCCACAAATGTAACTTTATTTAATCAATAAATGTTGTAAATAATCATGGTTTTGCTTCATTTGTCCAATTCATATAACCTGTTTGAGAATTCTAATTCCATATACTCACAAGATCACTCATAATAAAACAGTTGTGTATGCTGACAAAAGAACAACAGAACATGACTTCTAAAAACGTTAATTTCTTGCAAATGACTATAATTGAACTCCACCAAAATAAAGCCAATAAAAAAAACACAAAGATTGAAAGTATACCATGTAGCTTACAATTACATTATTATCTTTTTGTAACGAGGACCCGCAGCCGCTACTCGTAGAGTGCGCGCTCGATAACAATTACATTATTGTCTCATCTTATATAATGTGGTATGTTTCTTCATACAAACAATACAAGCTCCAAAACAACAAAATGGCTAATGTATGTGTTACCTTCTCCTAGCCATTGATGTAGGAATACCACCAAATAGATCCTCAATTAAGATCTCAATATCTTCAGGTTGGTACTTTATATACTTACTAATATTTCTCGAGCCTTCCAAATACTGCTTAAACCTCCCTACGAATGATCGATAAGCGGGTATAACCACCGCGGTTATTGACACGCGCAGCTCCGATTGAAGCTGCTCATCACTCACCACCCAGGTGCTCTGTGCTCTGTGAATCTCATCAAACACCATACTAAACTGTTTGAATCTCTCTTTGAGCAAAAGCTTGTTTGGCTTATTTCCAACCATCAACCCTTCATGACTTAAAATTTGCAACACTTTTCCCCATGTCTCCCTTTGATAGCTCTTGTGAAATTGTCTAACAGTAGTTGACCTTTTTCTACACCAATAATCACCCATCACTTGGTGAATCTCGGTTGAACCCTTTACCCTTTGCAATATGTATCTACCATTATTCATCAAGAACACATTGCTCAATGAGACATCTCTATACAGTTTTGATTTCTCTTCAAGGTTTTTATCCAAAAGCTGCATAACTTTCACTAATTGGAACGAAAACGGGGTCGTACTCGCCACAGTTCCATAACTATGCTGGAGACTATTATTACTATCCACCGGTTGTTGTCCTGCAATGCTATCGCCATTTTCTACGTTCGAGGATGTAAGAGTTGAGTCCTGAAGCTTCTCATGATCTGTGAATATTATTTCCAAGCTCTCTTTGTACTCACTCGCTAACTTCAAATAATTCATAACGTACCGCGTTAATGGATGAACAGCTCCACCTGGAACAGGTGTTCTTGAAGCGTCATTGTCGATTGATGTCTCAAGATCAGTGAATATATTCACCGCTGCTTCTCCAATTTGTCGGCTTACAGCGGTGATCTCCGTGTTCAACGCGTGTTGGTTATTATTATCACAAGATTCGCTATCCACTGGAATTGATAGAGCCCTGAGTGCTTCGTGCACATCCAAGAACCTGAAAAGTTTTTCTGCAGATCTTTTAGTCATTGCAACGGCCTCGGCGAAATCCAGTAGATGGATCACAATTGCCCTGGCAAGATTGCCGTAAAGACTCCTGGAGACTGAAGGGTAATCTGCAAACACTTGGGTGCAAAGTTTCCTTTCTCCAGGGAATAGGTCCTTGTCACATGCTTTAACAACTTTAGTCCACCTGGATATCTCTTTCTCAAGAGTCTCCCACGGCATTCTGTGTACATCCTCCATGTTTAGCTTCTCGAAATCGAGCTTCTTCTTCATCTCATCGCTGAATGCTGATCTCCGCACGATTGAATACACTTGGCAGCATTCTGATTCATACCCTGCCAAGATCATTGTGGTGGCTATTTCTTTCATTCGCGTTATAGTCTCGGGAGAGTAGCCTGGAAAGTCAAATTTCTCATGATCCGCCTCTGTGGCCTCCTCATTCTTGGAATGAGGGCTGTGATTTGAATGGCTGGTGAATGAAGACACATTCTTCAATAAAACCTTCGTCCCCGTGCCATATTTTTTAGCTGATGTTGGTGATGATGTTGTCAATGATGGTTCTTCCAATAAGGCCCTGAATTCCTCTTCCAAGAACGTCATGGCTCGTTGTAAAACCGAGCTAGTACGGTTCAGGGAGGAGGAGGTGGACCCGGTTGATGGGAATTCGCCAAATGCGCCCGTCAATTTGGAAATCCGCCTCACAGCATCAATGAATATCGCATCTTCCTCCCTCATTTTACCAAACTTGTTGTTAGATGAATTGTACCTAGAAATCCTGGATTCGATAAACTTGGAAAACGTCTCAACCGAGTCAGGGACTTCGGGCGGATTGGACTTATCATCGGTGGTAGATAGTACATTTGTAAATTCATCAATATCTTCGGCAACTTTCTCAATGTGGGCATGATCCTCAACGGAAACATCTTCTTCCACATTGTCCCTATCAGAGCCACTCTCGTTTCGCGAAGGCAGCCGGGAGGGTGGTTCATTGGATGTTACAGGACTATGAGAGTGTCTGTTAAAGCTAGCTTTGCTAAAAGACAAATGCATTTCCATCTTCTTACTAGTTTGATATTTTTAATTTCTTGAATTAACAATTGGAAAGTAAGAAACAGAAGAGAGAGGGGGGGGGGGGAGAATGAGCTTGAGCGGATAATAAGGAATAACAAACAAAATCTTCGATGGTTTTTGTTTGGAAATGTAATGAGAGAAATGAGGGGAGAAAATGAAGGAATTGGAGGATTGAGAAGGAGAGGGGTGGGTGGGGGAGGGGGGGGTATGTTTGTCTAAAATTGGATGGTAGTTGTTGGAAGTTGACTTGGATGAGGGAGGTCCATAGCTTATTTGTGCTTCCCACGATGAGTTGTTTTTGTGTTTCTTGATTTGGTTATAAAGCTATTTGATTGATTGATTAATTGATGATGATTGACATTTGTGTGTTAGCTTTTGTGCTTTTGTGAGATTTGTTAATATATTCTAGTCGATCGTGACTTGCCATTAGCCAATTTGGCTTTGATTGTGCCTCTTGGTTTACTACCAAGTACGGAGTAGTGCAATACTAAATTGGTTAGTAATAGGTTGTTTCATGTGCATGATCTATCTAAGTTTGATGGACATTGATCAGGTAGGGACGAGTTGAGACGTGGGTTTGACTCATCAAACATTCTTTTGATACATCATCGAACAAATGAAACACGCATGTCAAATATATACCGAATACATCTCAAAATATAAAACGGGAAGAAATTAGTGCCTCGAAAAGATACGTTCGTTAAAACGAGAATAAATTAATATCGTAAAAAGAAGTGCCTTAAGTATATATTGCCTCGAGAAGTACACCATTTTGTGTGTGTTAATTGGCACCTATGAACAAAAGTCTAAAATATTGGTGCAAGTGATTGAATTACTTGAATTGAATGTGCTTTTTTAGTTGGATTTTCATATGTTCATCTATATAATGAAAACTGTTTGAGACCGAAGCTCGTCACTCGTCAGGCTTATTTAGGATCATTACCCAACCAAAATCTAAGACTATCTAATACAATAAAACATGTTGTATATCTATTGCTGCATGTAAACCATAGTCAAGTATTTCAAAGTTCAATATCTAATATTTTGACGTTGCGCCTACACATCTTAACCAACGGAATCCAATCACTTTTAGACCGGATCGATTTATTTTGAAAATCGAACCGGATTGAAAAGGGCCGTATGATAACAAATTGATTGAAGATATCAATTCATAGCTTGTTAGCATTACAGGCTAAGTGAATTTTGATCTCGATTTAACGAACTTAATAATTGATCTATTAACCAATCGATTAATAGCAACTTTAGTTAAAAACTTGTTTGATATATATAAAGATAATATATCCCAATTAAACAAGTAATTAAGGACATAATTAAAAAGTACCGAATTTGGATAAATCATCGATTTCAAATTACAAAATGAAATAAATTTTAAACATATTTTAACGAGTAATTTATCGAGTGAGTAAAAAATCAAATCCATTTGATTCAAGTCTACTTCTACTACCCACTTAATTTACTTCTTTCTTGGTCCACTACAAAATTCATACTCTACTTATGGTCCGTTTGGATTGGGGTGAACCTAGGTGAATCTAGGTGAAACTTATCATTCACCCCGTTTGGAATCAGTTTTTTGTTTGTTTTTAAGGTTAATGTAGGTGAATCTAGGTTAATGTAGGTTAACACATTCTCCTCCATTCACCCTCAAATCATTCACCCCCAAATCGGTGGGTAATGCTAGGTTAACGAATTAATTTTTTTATTATTATTAGATGAGACTTAACTACCCATCAATAATATTACTCTATGTCAAATATTATTTGCCTCTAAAAAAAAGACTTCCCTCAACATATAAATTGCCGCTTCATTTCTTTCTTGCGTATTCTTGCCAACTCTTTCTTTCCGCTTGAGAAAACAGTTTTTTCTTGGCTGCTCTTTCTTTCTTGCTTGAATAATAAAAAAAAGATCATATTTTTTTGCTTTTCAATTTCAATACTATATTTGTTTGTTGCTATGTCTAGCTTTTTCTCCTAGTGCAATGATCAGTGTTAATCATTTCTTCAATTAATCATCTAATTATCAAATCACCTTTGAAATGTATGTAAATCAGCATATACGAGCATTGACATATTCCTTGTTATAAATCTTGTTGTACTATATGTGTACTAATCATTAAGTACACGATATTTGTTGTTTATGTTTATCTTTTGTTAAACATGTGTATGTTTATTTTGCTAAAGATTATTGATACGTTTCTTTATTTTTTTATTATTAAACATATTCATGTTTTGCTAATGTTTTTATTTAATAACATTTAATTTGCAAACAAAAACAAGGTATTCTGTGTAAAAATAAAGAGAAGGATATAAATGTCAGTTTAATAGTTGCCGATGGCTCAATAGTCTAGTGGCATCCGGCCCAACCTTTCATGTAAGAGGTCATGGGTTCGAACATTAATTATTTTGCTTTACCTAGTGAAGGGTAATTGTATCCAAACATGATTTATAATAGTTTCACCTACATTCACCTGCATTCCCCTAACCTAGGTTAATTTTAAATGGTTACCCTCACTTAGATTCACCACAATCCAAATACACCATTAATCAACAAAATATACTACTCTACTTGATTGTGTTTTCCTTTCAGATGCTTAATTAAGAAATCGATTTTCTTTATCGAGTAATATTTTATGCAATCCTTATTAAATTTGATAAAAGTATGAAATAAACGATCATTAAATTCAGACGATCTCCAATATAAAACGATTGATTATACAAAGTATATGATCGATAATATATTTCACCAAATGGGTGTACATTTCAACCTAAAAAATAGTTTAACCCTCCAAAACCCAAAACAGAGTGAGGATGAATTCAATTCAAGCAAAACCCCAGACTCCGGTGTGTGAACAGCGTCACCCAAATTCATGAGACTTGACGAATCACTTGTAATTTCATTTCATAAAATGTCAACTCGAGCTAATCACAGCGTCAACATCTTCAAACGAAGAAAATGGAACCCAATTCCAATACCACATAGAAGCTTGCCTGAACCCAAAGGTGAAGATCTTGATTTCATCAATATAGCTCATAGTCATCTTATTCATTCGGATTGGTCTAACCTTGAAAAAATACGTTCTTTTCTCAACCCGTTTAGATTAAATCACATTTTATTGAAAACCCAGAAAGATTTTGTAATTTCCCTCGAATTCTTCAAGTGGGTTACCTTAAAAAACCCATCTTTTGTTAGTCTTGAGTCAAGTGTGATTATGGTTCATGTTTTGACTAAGAATAGGAAGTTTAAGTCTGCTGAATTGATTTTGAGGGGGCTTATTGATTCTGCTTCTAGGTGTTTGGAGTTTCCGGATAGGTTGTTTGATGCTATTGTTTATACTTATCGAATTTGTGATTCGTCGTCTCGGGTTTTTGATTCATTGTTTAAGACTTATGCGCATTTGAGGAAGTTTAGGAATGCCACGGATGGTTATTTGAGAATGAGGGAGTATGGGTTCTTACCAACTGTTGAGTCATGCAATGCTCTTTTGAGCTCCTTGATGAGTATGAATCGTGTGGATATCGTTTTTTCTTTCTACGGTGAAATGTGTAGGTCGAGGATTTCTCCGAATGTTTTTACTCTGAATATGGTGATGGATGCTTTCTGCAAGTCTGGGAAGATAGAAAAGGCGGTTGAGATGTTTAAGGAGATGGAAAGTATGGGGTGTTGCCCAAATATTGGGTCATTTAATATATTGATTTCTGGATATTGTAAGAGCGGGCTTCTAAGCACTGCTATAAAGCTTAAGAGTGTGATGGAGAAGAAAGAAATCCACCCGGATGTAGTTACTTATAACATTCTCCTTAACTGTTTGTGCAAGGAACGGAAACTACATGAAGCAAGCAAGCTTTTCCATGAGATGAAAGCAGTGAAGGTATCTCCAAATATCGTGACTTACAACACATTGATAGATGGCTACAGCCGAGATGGGAACATTGAAATGGGAAACCGTCTTTTTGAAGAGATGTTGGAGAAGGGAGTTAAGGCTGATATATTAACCTACAACGCCTTGATCTCAGGACTATGCAAGGAAGGGAAGACGAAGAAGGCTGCATTTTTGGTGAAAGAACTTGATAAAAATAAGTTAGTCCCAAATGCATCAACTTTTTCTGCTCTTATTCACGGCCAGTGTGCCAGAAAGAACCCTGAACGTGCCTTCCAATTATACAGAAGTATGATAAGTAGTGGTTGCCACCCCAATAAATCAATCTTGACAATGTTGAGTTCCACCTTCCTCGACAACGAGGATTATGATGGAGCAATTCAAGTCTTGAAAGAAATGCTAGGGAGAAATATTGTTCCTGATCCAAGTATTTTATCTAATCTATGCACTGGACTCCACTGTTGTGGCAAAGAACAGGTGGTCATGGACTTACGCAAGGAGATCGAAGTTAGAAATTTAATGCCTGAAGGTTTTTGCCAAGCCCTTTAAACTATCTTCAACACATTTAAACTGTTAAGAAGATGGATTTTTTTCTTAGCAATACCTTGCCTACAGTTGTAAAATATGAAGTAGTATTTAGGCTTGTTTGAGTAAGCCGTAGTTGTACTCACCTCTTCCCTTTAAGAAGAATACCATTTTAGCCTAGTACTTGGAAGTTGGATGAAGCCTGACAGTTGAACTATAAAAAGTGCAGTTATGTGAATTGTGAATGAATATGAAATTCTGTAGTCTATACCGTTTGTCTTGGTTGCAGGCGTAGAACAACAAACTTAACGCGACAACAAGAACAGATATGGGGTTCAAATGGATGAAAACCACTATCATCCTGCCTTTGAAATCGAAATTGTCTTTAATCAGTGGCCACAACACCTAAAGAAACCTCTGTGGAGATATGATGCAATGCAAGGAAATACAGTTGAATTAAAGTTGTAAAGTTGGTGAATCGCGTTCGAGCACGGATGTTTCAGTTTTATTGCAGAAGAGTATACCCACAACAGAAGTCCATAAAACACAGGGCAATAGCAATAGCTGGCTGCTTAAAAAGGACTAGATATTAGCATCTCTCAAGCCTGTCAAAATTAGCAGCTGACATTAGTACATGTAATGAAAAGAGGAACAAGAAGTAATTACAATGCGATAAAATTATATGTATTTTATTACCTTTTGAAACCTAACCATTAATAATGTGATATAAAGATTAAGCAAGTACCAAAATTTTACTTCTGTTTTTTTGTGGTTCGGCCAATCAATTTGCATATGGATCAATGAAAATAAAAAATAGTCAAAAAATATATTAAAAATATAAAAAGATAAATATTTAAAATTATATTAATTGATTGATTGCTAATTCACAAGAAAAAATTGTCAAAATATACACAAAAATATTTTAGAAACAGATTTTTATGTCGAATGATAGATATTAAGTCGAGAACGAACACTAAAAAACGAAGCTAGCATGCACCAATATATATAAGCGTGCGTCCTGCGGAGGAACAGTCAGAGAATCCAGCGCGTCTGCCCAAAGTTAAGACTATCCAAATCCAGTAATTTCGCGGCTTTCTCAAACTGTATAATTAAACACCTTAATGTTAATCATCCAAATCTAATAATTTTTTCACTCAACATGTTTCAGGATTCATAATCGCGAGTTGACTGTGGTTAAATCTCAAAGTCTTTCATCGTGTTAAATGTTAATTGCTCAAACTAATTTTTCAGGTAATTGGAACACATTTATTATCTTTCATGCAACTTTTCTGCGTAGTTGTTTTATTATATTGATTTTTATTTTGTTCGTAATTTTCATTGTGTTTATTGCTGTATACAAAATTTTCAGGTAGTTCAACCTCGTTTATGTGCTTTTTTCATGTATATATTGCTCATTGTGTTAATTGAGTTCAATTTTTTTCTGCTTGCAAGTTTATCTTATGTGCGAGATAATTTTCTAGTGGATTGAAGGATAAAATATTGAAATTTATAAACAAATTGATAAATTGCAGGAATTTAATTGATTAGGATTTTATTTTTCCAGATAGTTGCTTGCTAATGGCCATTAGCATAGATGGGGAGGGGATGGGGGTGGGCTCATGAATAGATGTAAGGGAGAGTAACATCTTCAAATTAATACCACCTCGATTCCTAAAAGATTGTCTGTTTGCTTTTTCAATGAGAAAAGTGAACAAACTTTGATGTATCAATTGACTTATACTGCTTAATTTGAATCAAATTTAGAGCTTCAATTCTTAATAAAGGTGAAAGTAATTCATCTTACTATATTTTGCACAAATTATTATACAGCATATAAACAAATATTGAAGTCAAGTTTTAAAAGTCAACACATAAAAAGTATGAAGTGGGCGATTGTTTAGGGGTTGAGGGAGTATTCTATGAGGTATGATAAATATTGTATGCTCCATGTTGTGATCTATTTTTATTATTCAGGTATACTTATTGTACTATATAATGGCTTATGCTAAGAGAATACGAGGTCAAATAAAGTTTATACTTATACAATTGTTTGGATAATTGGATGAGGTTGATTATGGAGTCAATTTCTTGATCCATTTGCTGATTGTGTTAGTTATTCATACACTTCAAGTATTGCCAGTTCGCTGTAAATTGTGTTTCATTGTAGTCAACTTTTCGTAATAAGCTTTGCTTAATCCATATAGTGATGGTGATGAAATATTTTGTAGTGCTAAATTCTTGAGGATATATTCTGGCTTCAAATTTAGGTAAGTTTTAGAATATGCTGTGTTTTTAGCTATATTTGTCTGCAATAGTTTTTGTTATAGTGGCATTGTTCTCCTCAGCCAACATTTTCATGATTTTTTGTCCTAATAGGTTGTCAGTTTTTTGTTCCAGTTCAAGAATATCGCTGCAAGATGTACAAAACATGCAATAAGGATGACTTAGATTCATTACCCACTGGGGTATATGAGATAACTGGAGAACCTGCTATCGTTATCAATGGCTTGCCTCCCGTATCCACAACAGATGACATGCCTACACCAGATGAGAATGCTTCGCCATGTCCTGTTGTCAACGATACAGGCTTGGCTAAGAACCTAGGACTCGGTGAGTTATTGTTAGGAAGAGAAGTTCAGAAGTTGTTTGGAAAACAGCTCTATAGAGGGACAGTTTCTGAGTTTGACCAAGAGTATGGTTGGTATAAGGTTGTCTATGAAGATGGTGATTTTGAAGACCTTGAATGGGATGAATTGGTGAACATTCTGCAGCCTCTGGATATTTCAGTTCCAATAAAGACTATATTAATGAAGGTCCACGCAACGAAGCATAAATCAGTTACGAAATCTTCTAAAAGGCGGTCAAGAGCTAAACATGATGATGTGAAAACCTCAAATGTTGGAGGCGAGCTGAAGAAACCTACAGATGCTTGAGTGTTCATGCCAAAACAGGTGAGCAGAACTGTGCAACTTCTGATTTCTTACGAAGTGATTTCAAGTAGTTGTCAACCCCTTAAAACGACTAGAAGTTGCATCTTATTAACCTCCTTTTATATTCCGCTCTTGCTTTCTTTTGCATAGCTGTGCAACTACAAATGTCCCACTGAATCAGGTAATCTACTATTGCTTTTATTTTGCATAAATAATACTAACATTACCGTTCATTGTGCAGGTTTAGTGGGTTATGAGGACTGCTGCAAAGCATGCAAGTTCTCGAACGTTTATAATGTCAAGAATCTGAAAACAATGAAGACTTCAAATCAGTCATCCTCCTCCTTCACATTTAAGAGGGCTGAAACGATGAGGACGTGTTTGTTTTTGTGTGGAATTGATATGGAATGGGAGGAATTTCTATACAAATCCTCCAAACTCATTTCCATTTCAATTCCACACGAACGAACACGCTGAAGTTATTTCTCCTTCGTAGTTGTGATGATGATGCGTGGACTATTCAAACTCGAGATTGTTTAATAGATTTAGGACTCATCATTTTTTATATTTTGCCATTTTTGGACTCAAAATCATTGATGTACCCTGCAATAGTGGCTGGTGTTGGGTTAATGGTAGAATCTACATGACTTTCAACTGGATTTGTAGCATGTTTGATGTTACTATTTCTATGCACTTGCCTTTTGTCTACCTGTAACATAGCATATGTCTCACCCGCTTTATGACCTACGGAAGAGTGAAAGTTATTGTTTTACTTTCCAAGTTTGATATCTCATTTATAGTAGTATTGAAAGTTTACAAGTTACAACAAGTCAATTCTCGAGGTGCGAGAAAATAGAAATAGAAATTGTAAGTGATAAATTTGACGTAGTTCAAATTGGACCAAATGATATTTTTACCTCAAGTCGAATGAATTGAGTACTATACTCGAGTTAGTTATGTTTTAATTAATGGAGTGAATCGGAACGGCTAAGGTTCATTAATGTCCGTACGGTTCACTAATGTTCATTAATTAATATATACAATTATTTTCAATTTAAAGATGGCATTCATTACTAAAATATATTCCCTCCGTTTCCATATACTTGATTGTTTAACAAAAATTCACTTAATAGTTGATTGTTTACGGAATTCAACGTACTTTTGAACTCATATTTTCATTTTTAACTTTGCTTTAGAGGTTACTTTTTATATTGAGACTATTATGTAGGGTATAATAGTAAATTTTTCTAGCCTCTTAATAAAGCACTTTTTGGCTAAACAATCAAGTATATGGAAATGGAGGGAGTATCGTTCTAAGATGGTACAACATAAAATGTTTAAAATAAATGTATCAAAATGATACTATACACCGATATAGTTTGTGTAATAAAATCTATTAAACAATTTGATACAAATTATTTAAAACATAACGAAAAACTTAATGAATTATAATTTTCCACAAAATAAAGTAGCCAAGTAGGTAATCAGCTATCAGTCCTGTTATTTTTCAATATTATTTAATTAATGTCTTAAATACATAAAACAACTAATATTACCCTTAATATCAACATTAATTCGAAAATACTAGTATATACTCTTAAACTTGTTACTATTTAACTATAAGAGAGAAAAGACACATGTAATTGAGATGTATACATTAGCATTGTATAAGAGAGAAAAGACACATGTAATTGAGATGTATACATTAGCATTGTACACGTGTCGAATCTGAGCTCAACAATTTTATACCTAAATTCGTCACCAAACGAGCCTTAGGCACGGCTAGGCTCAGTGAAAGCTCGCCGAGCTGAGCCATTCCCGAGCTAGCATACTTAGCTTCTTGAAAAAAAAATAAGTTTAATTGGATTAACAAATTTTTTGTTTGAATAATTCATTGAAACAAAGTGATATAATTATTAAATTGAGATAAACCTAATACCAAATGAAAATAAGAGAAATAACCTGAGAATTGTGCATTTAATTTTTTAACTAATGATTGTTAATTGTTATCTTGTCGTTGCTAAATCTGATTTTGAAATGAGAATCATACCCGACATTATTAAATAGGAGTTGATAATATTAAAGTGGAAATGAAGAGTCAATTATTATTAGCTATATTAGTGAACTTTAAAAATTGAAGCATTAGTTGAGAGTTGAGACTTGAGAATATGGATGATCATTACATATAAAATATAATTATATAACTAATTTTATATTTTTATTTAAAATAATAATAATAGATTATATTACCAAGCTACCGAGCCGGCTTGCCGAACTCACGAGCCGGAAACCCAAATTTCGAGCCTCGGCTCATTCGAGCCGAGCAAGCAGCTTATTTAGCTTGACTTATGCACAACACTACCAAATTTAATATGAATTGTATCATTTTAGCTCGGCATGTACTGATTAAACTCATTTTCGAATCAACCTAATCATTTATAATTTTGTTATCCAATTTATAAAATCGGGGCCTAGGTTCATGCTGTAAAATTCATTTTATTCGATTTTTATTTTCTTACAAATTCGATTTCATTATTATCTTTATTTTATTTGTTTTTTAAGTTGATTTATATATATTTTAAGATGTTTACGAGCGACTTTATCTAACACAGTTTTCAAACCCAATATCCATGAATTTTTTTAAATTGATAAAATCTTAAACTTTCTTTCGATTTTAAAACAAATCAATTTTCGAGGGGAAACACTACACACACCCAAATAGTGTTTCTTTATGAGGCAAATTGCTATTTTATCCCTGTACTTTCGTAAACACTACAATTAGAAATAGGGGCTAAAATAGTAATTTCATTCTTAAAAAAGAAAAAATTATTAGGGCATTGACAACTCAGATTTTCGAGTCAACCGAACTTGATTTGTCGAAATCCGATTCCATTCATTCTTCACCCGAACAGAAAAATCGCTTAGCCGCAGCGATAAGTTGTACTACCGCCACCTTCCACTGCAGAAGTTGTACACTCTTGAAATTAAACAAGATGAATCTTCTGAGGTCATCAGTGAAATCCAGCCGTTTGATTCAATTGAATCAGATCAATCAACGATCAGCATCGCTCCTTCCCAGAAGATTTTCAACTGAAGCTGAAGCACAGAAGCAAACCGATGCTGTCAATTCATTTATTCAAAAACCTTCCTCAGGTCATATACTTCCCCTAAATATTGTCCACTTCTTAATATTCATGGTTAACTTTTTTTAGTTATCAATACGATTATTTATATATGTGGTATAATATTTGATGAAAATATATTTTCATTGTAATTTATTGACGAACGTGCTAATTCGTCAATTAATGCTACAAAGTTGGTTACTTTTGTCAATTGAAGATCAAATTGTTTATACGCGGGGGGGTTTAGGGTTTTATGTTTTACCATTACTTTTACCTTCTAAGTATCTACTTACTAATATTGCAAATGTGTTGTATTTGCGAATGATTGAAATGATGATCGATATGTACGGGTTTGTAGTATTTATGTTAATTTTTTGAAATTGCGTTTGATTTTTGTTTGTCTTTGTTTTTTCGGTGTTGCATTGATTCCCTCTTTTCCAAGGATTCATAGTGGTTTCGGTTTATACATGCCGACTTAGCTTAAGGTGGCAATTATGCATTAATGAGGCATTGTGCTTAATGTATATGGTGTTTCATAAATGATGCTTAAGGACTTGGGGCTCGTTGATGTGATGCATGCATTAATAAGTATTGTATTGATGATATTTGTAATTCGATTTCCATGAAGTATATAAAACGGATGAGTTGTCAGCAACTTAGGTAATTATACTACTCTCGTCCTGTAATTGCTCTGTGTTTTTCAGGCTTGTGTTATGGTAGAATTCAGGGTATCACAAAGTACACCACAAAAAGTGATGTTTGCAATTTGCTGGAAGGGTGCAACTTGAACCTAGATGATGTGAGAGTTGATTACAACTGGACCTTTGTACCTTCATCAATGTAACATTCTCCATCTTTAGCTTTACTTTTAATCTTGTTAAAAGCTTGAACCTTGAAGAAGCTTATTTTTATAATATAAATTACCTCTGGTCATTGGTTTTTTTTCTTCTTCTTTGGACTCAACAATGTGAAATGTCATGTGTATTCCATTTTATTATCACAATTATACTATCATTGATTCACTCGAATACTTTGATGATTTTGTTACAAGAAGGCTTGAGTGGTAGTGTAATAAGTTTAGATTCAACTTCATAGAACATAGTAGAAATCTCAGAACTCAGTTATCATTTTTATAAATGTTAAGTGAACTTTTGCATGTTGGGGAATATAAAGCTGCTGCAAGGATATCTATACTATACATAAAGCCTAAGGGCCAAAAAAGCTACATGACACTCTCTTATTTTTTGTATTTTTTAAATTTGTTGGTAGTTATTTTTCTCACTTATTAATAGTTGGTAGTTACCAAAATAAAATTTCATGATAAAAAATATTTTTACCTATAGGAGATAAAATTGTTTGTATATCTCATTTTTAACCCTTTTTTTAAAAATATATCAATTAAATTCATTTAACTACTTGAATTTGTTATTGCTTTAAGTTAATCATTGAAGAAATTTATTGTGTGATTGTGTCCATTATTTTGAGTAAACAAAGTTTAACTGAACAAAATATTAATCCGCACAGGCATTGACTGTGCAATGTTACTAGTTTATTTAAGTGCCAAAGGCAATTGTTCGAAGAGAGTATGATTAAAGTGAGAAGCATAACTTGTATTATGCTGGAGTTCAAATAATATAGCAGGAATCAGGACTTGTTGATGATTACAGTTACCTATGTTCTCACGGAGAACATAATAGCAATGTAGATAGATCAGTGGTGCTATGTGTCTACCTTCTTTGTTCATAACAGAACAGGTCACAATGACACTTACACAATACCCTGTCGGCATCCACCACACATAATGATCCCATCACCGCCCTCCTACCACCGTCCAAGGATGTAAATCTACAAGTGGAAGCTAACCACAAAATTAATACAAGAGGAATGTATTAATCAACCAATGAGGACTGGGTTCTCAATACATTTTTAGAAGATATTGGGAGAGAATATAAAACTGTTGGATTAATATTGACAGTAGAGCCCTCCACTAATCGTTTCTTTTGAACTCTTAATGATAATCAGGCTTATTCAGTTTCCTTCCCGAGATGCTTATGAAGTTGCGCTTAGAGCAACAAGAAAGAATCGCCTTCATAGATTGAATCAGGTAATGTCTGGAAACTGAAAAATAATTGTTGATGTTTTGTTGTTGTCCTCAATGATATATTTGAGAACAAGCCCAGAGCTGATTGACTTGCTTTAATTGGTAGGCTGATCGCTCTGCATGGGATCTTGTAAAGTCTTATGAGGGAAGAACTGTAAGTCCAAATTTTATTAAGTTGTCTCATTCTTCAATCTTGTCTGTTCATAATGTTCATCGCCTGTAGTTTTCTCGGCCTGGTAGTATCTTAGTGCCTTGCAATACACATTCATGTTCATTTAAGTCACAAGTGTATAATTCCTTCCCCATTTAGATCTTGTTGCAAGGGATTCCTCGCAATGCACTCTTTGATGATGTCGAGCGATTCCTTTCTGGTTGCCAGTATGATTCATCCACCCTCCAATTGTTTGCCAGGTGAATCTTTGTACAACTTATCATCAATTACGCATATTGTTATCACATGTGTACTCACAACAATTTAGGCCAGTATAGTTTGTGCTATATGTTTGGTCATTCATTTTACTTCTTGTGATATCTTTCGCCAACTAAATGTTCGAGTTACTTGAGCAGGTCAGCATTCCCTGAGCGTATAAGGATGGCGACTGCGAATTTCCCATCACAGGCTCTAGCCATGCATGCATGCATTACCAAGGACCGTGGCTTCTGCCTCAACAATCAAATCTCTGTTCAAGTGCTTCAGTAGCTTTATGATATAGCCTTTTCAATTTCGATAAACCTCTCTTCCTGTTTAGACTGAACTTTAGGAGTATTGGTTATTTTGAAGAAAATATTTTTTTCACCTTTATTAAAGGTTCTGAATTAAGGGATTTTGGATTCAATTATTTTATCAGTGTCAAGCTATTTGCTCTGAACTTAGATTATGTAAAAATAAAAAAAGTACTATAAAATCTCAAAAAGAGGTTTATATTATGCTTAGCCAGTCATTTGACTAGCAGGAATTTTGCTTATAAAATAAAATCCTGAAAGTTGATTACATATGTGTAACTTATTTTGCAGGTTATATTTATTTCTTAGTAGACTAGACATTCAAACGATAGGTAGGAATAGCCATAAGATGGCTTGCTCTTGTAGTGACAAGACCAAATTCCTCACTCATATCCAATTCAGTATGCAACATTCCATTAGGAAGTTCCCAATCAAAGCAATGAACCAGCTGGGCCACCACCAGCGAAACCACGATCAATCCGAGTTGCATTCCAGGGCACCCTCTCCTCCCTGATCCAAACGGTATCAGCTGGAAATCCCGCCCACGAACATCTATTTTACTTCCCTCGAACCGTTCTGGGATGAAATTCTCCGGGTCACTCCATGCTTCAGGATTGCGCCCAATGGACCATGCATTTATGATAACTCGAGATTTTTTAGGTATGTGAAATCCCTCAACGGTGCAATCTTCCAATGCCTCGTGTGGAATGAACAATGGCGACACTGGGTGGAGTCTCATGGATTCTTTTACCACCATGTTTAGATACTCAAGTTTGCACAAATCCGACTCTTCAACTATCCTGTTTAAGCCTACTACTTGTTCCAGTTCTGTTTGGAGATTCTTCATTAATGTTGGATTTCTTAAAAGCTCTGCCATTGTCCAGTCAATCACTGCTGCTGAAGTGTCCATTGCACCAACAAGTATGTCCTGCAATGCCGTAAGTATGAGGAATCTTATAACTGTTAGGTTCATAAATCATTATGTATCTCATCAACAATTTGCATGACTAATATACATGTTACCATCAACAACAACAAATTTTAAGCCATATGGGTCACTTTTTCTTGATTTAGCTATTAACTTTAGTTATAAGTTATAACCAAATGATGTTGTGAAATGAGTTTCCGATTGCCTGTTACAATTTGACCGACACTGTCCGGCTTCAAATCATGACAACGAACACAGTGAAACGGATCATCAGATGTATGATGAAGGCATACCAGTAAAACAGCTTTGACATGGCGACGATCAAATGTAAACTCAGCTTGTCCTGAAGTCAATATACCCAACATGGTGTCAACAAAATCCATGTTTTTAGCCTCTTGATTCTCATGACCCCTTGATGATTGTTGTTCATGCTCATCAAGAATCTTCTCTAAGAATGTATCAAATACATCACTGACAGCTTTGAAGCGGGCAGTGAGTCCCTGCAGATCTAGTTTCCCAAGGTAAGGGAAGTAATCACCAAGGTTAGGCGTTGCTGCTATTTGCATTCCCTCTCGAATTACACCTTCGAATCCTTTCTTATCATCAAATTCTTCATCTGTATACTTCTTCCCAAATATCATCCTGTCAGTAGTTTATATATTACATGAGACACAATAATAAGCATAATTAGGAAACGACAATTCATAAAAATTTACCATAGGAGTATCATATAGTAACTACTGTAATTCTGTGTGGTACATAACTTAAGCATTATTGTAATCACTGATGTTGAAATAGGGTCAAGGATCAACATATGACATCTGGAATATAGTCTTTCAACATAAAAATATTCGAACCCCTGTTATCCTGCTTACCTCGTTAAGGCAGAAGCCTTGTTGAAGGCAAAAAAGCATGTTAATGTAACGTAATAAATCTAAACCATACCTGCAAGTCATGTTTGTATTCAAGGTCGAGACGTGGGAGCTAAGATCAACAACAGAGCCATCCTGGGAAAGACATTTAAGCAAGTCAATGAAATTACCAATCTCTTCCCTTCTCATAGGATGAAATGAATTGATCTTCGAGTTACTAAGCAACTCGAAAGTGCACAATTTCCTCATATTCTTCCAATAATGTCCATATGGAGCAAAGGACAAGTTAGTTTGATCATATGCAATGTACTTAGCAGCTTCATGTGGAGGTCTACTAGCAAAAACAAGGTCATGAGTTTTGAGAAATTGCTCGGCTGCATGAGGAGACGAGACTATAATATTGGGTATCATCCCAAGTTTCAAGTACATGATTGGACCATGTTCATTGGCTAATTTGTGCAAATCTTGGTGAGGATTTTTTCCTAGGAGATGAAGATGTCCCAAAATTGGAAGTCCTTTTGGACTTGGGGGTAGTGATATCAAAACCATGGGTATAGTTATATTACTTGTGATAATATTATTTATTTCAAGAGGCTTAGAGAGATTATGGAGCATAATGAGGATATTTATACTAGTGAAGCAAAGTTGAGGACAATACATGCACAAACTTACCATCGATGAGAAGGCCGGGGGTATATAAGTCATTATATTAATCCTCTCCCCCTAGACGGCAGGATGGGCGAAGATGAAGCCCCTACACCACCTCCCACTGTGTCCCTTCACTTAAAATCGACCATCATTTCTCTTTTTTTCCCAACTCTAATAATAATCTAGAAAATATCATTAGTACTATTGTTTTTTACCGAAATAATTTCGGTGAATGGTCTAAATCTCTTCGTTTATCTCTCATTACACAAAAAAAATTTGGTTTATTGAACGCATTATAGATCAAATAATTATATTGGAAACGAAGTAGCCCTGCATGGCTCTATGTTGGGATTTTGGTCTGATTGAGATGCAAGTTGATCATCGGAATATTTATAATTGGACTAACGAGATTGGCCATTCAATATTTATCAGTATCCTATATACGATCTTCTAATCAACTGATTGATTTACGATGATCATAGTTTTCATAAAATAATATTATAAATACAAACGGAATAATATGAAAATTATAATTTATCATATTAAAAAATAAAAGTATTAATAGTTAAAGACATTTACGAAAAACGAAAAATGAAAATGTGAAGTTAAATGAAATGAATATAATATTATAAAATACTCCGTAATTGTAAGACATATCAATATAATAATCTTGGTTGGTTAGTCAATTTAATGAACTTTTCTACTCGATGGACTGCATAAGTATAAACGGTGCTAATTAGAGTACTACTCATCTGTTTTTCTCAAGTAAAATTATTAGTCACTTTGAAATCCTTTTTTAGTGGATACCTAAATTTTCATTATTTTATTGCGATTATATTGTCAAATTTGGATTTTTTTTTTTTAAATTATTTTTTAGGTGGGATTTGTATGTTGTATTTTTTGTATTATGTGAGGTAAAGGAAGAGTGATTAGATCCCATTCAACGGAGATCACCACAAAAGTCAACTAGCTTACCGTTTATGGTTGAAGCATTCCAGAAACAATTTTCAATGTAGAGTTGTCGCATACTCTATGTACGTATAACCTTCTAGATGTGGTCATCAAATATCTCAATTCTTTGACAGAATGTAGAAGCTTTAGATATCATCTCATTGATTACGAGGGTGCGTGGGTGGTGTTAAGAGTATATGGGGTTTCATTCTAAAATTAATTGACAATAAAGAGAGTAGTCCAAGATTTTATATATTGACCCGCGAGAACACCAATATCCGATGTGAGACGTGCATCTTAACAAATGGGGTGGGATGGGTGACGGGGTTCATGGTGGGATGGGATAAAGGTTGGAGTTGGGATGAGGTGTATTGAAAAAGAAAAATAATAGGAGTTTAATTTTAATTATGTAAAATATTTTAAATATATTTTTAATTATTTGAAATAGTGACATAGTATAATAATTATTTTAGTATTTAAAATTACAAAAAAATTGTTCACTGGACATGTAGAACAAGATGAATGATCAATAGTTCATGTGGGCAAACACCAAAAAGCCTTCATTTTATTTATAACTTTTGTTACATTTAATGGTTACTAGTAATCTCTGCACAGTTCAACCTGTGCAATTTCGTTCAAATAGTATTTCATAAATTTTTATAACTATATTCACCTAAATATGACATCATAAAATAATAATAAAAATTAAATTGTATATCTAAACATATTAATTAGAAAAAATACTCTTCACTATTAACTATTTGTCATTAAAATATATGAACATTAAAGGGTAGTTACATTAAAGGGTAGTTATTTTTTAAATATTTGTCTTAGATAGGTGGCAAACATATATGATGCCACATGGCTAGCTTAGATGATCTCGTAGGCTTCACCAAACAAAGGCTTCCCACATTATAGTATAGATAGATATTAAAAAAATCATATGCTATAATATTACCACGTGCAATGTACATCATTCCTTACTAATATTATAAAAAAATGTAAGAAAATACTTTTATAGAATACATATGTACGGTCTTCTAATCAACTAATTAATTATTTCACGAAGACCATATTTTTCAAGGCATATTATTATTTTTGTTTCTAATATATGATATATCTAATACATATTTATAATATTTATGAATTTCAAATCATTGTTATATTATATTTAATATTACAATGTTATTATATAAAATTTAATGAAAATTCAAGTTTCTCTCATAACTTTAATTTACCGTTCATGCTTTTTTACTTAATTTAGTGAAAAACAAAACCAGAAAAAAAAGAATTTCTATTTTGAACAAATGCTTGTCAGATTTAAAGAAGGGAGTAATAGTTAAAGACATACGAAAAACGCAAAATGAATATAATATATGTTAAGTCAAATGAATTGAATATAGTATCGGTTGATATTGACGCAAGCAAGACAAGTTGTTTAACAAGTAATTGTTAAATTGTTTGAAACATCTTCATCGTCTCCGCTGTGATAAGACCGGCGGCTGTTGGCTGATGGTCCACTTTATCAGTTTTTTTCTTCTTCTAATCTTTCCATAAAAGGAATGAGGAAGAATTGTGGTAGTGGTTAAGTGTTAGGCCTATTTCGATCAGGTATTTTTATTAGTTGGGCTGGGTCACAATAGGGCTCAGGTTTTTTGGCTTTTAGTTTTAGGCTTAGTGGCCCATTTGTCCTAATTTATGCTTGAATATGAGCTTTTTTGTGTAAATACTATTTATGTTTTGGTTTCGTTACTATTAATATGCATCGCTAATTATAAAAAAAAAAGTTAGCGAGTAATACCCGAATCAAATCACGGTGGTAGATTCTCGTTTCCAATTTTTTATTATTATTATTATTATTATTATTATTATTATTATGTATTTTATCATATTCACAATTTATGTCGTTTTCATTTTTGCATGCTAAATTTTGACTATCAATTATTTATTATTCTTCAGTTGAAAAAATATAAATTAATATCGATAAATTAATATTTAAGAGTATTTGCACAAAAAAAATTTATAATATAACTAATTAGTTATTGCTAATCAAAGTTAGACACGAAAAAATGAAAAAGACATAAAATTTGAAATGAATTGAGTATGTATTTGTAAACTTCATAATTGGAGTTCTTTCGACCAATAAGATTTATTTGTAATATGTACGAATTCATATTTTATGTAATGACATGAATTATCAATAAAAAATATTCTTAGGTTAATCGAATAGTTCAGTGAAAAAAGCTGATGTTAATGACTAGAAGATCTGAGTTGGAGACTCATCTTTTCATTAATTACCAAAATATAATTGTCCATAATAATAATAATAATAATAATAATAATAATAATAATAATATGTCCTTAATGATATGACATGTATAGAGTTTCTTTGGTAAGCTAGGAAATTGAAACTGATCTGGACATATTTAGATTATTTTCGATAGGAGGTAATTTCTCTCTTATATATTTCTTGTCACATTATATTATTTATCTTTCATATAATTATATTATTTCATTTATTTTTCAAATATCTCTATATTCCATAGTAGGAGATATTTAAAAAAGTTATCTTATTTTCTCTTTCTTCCACATTATTTTCTCTTAAATAAATATATAGAAGAAGAGGAAATTGAAAATAAAAATGATATCCAAATCCTGCAAATTGATTACATATGTGTAACTTATTTTTCAGGCCTTATATTTAAGTCTTAGTAGTCTAGACATTCAAACGATAGGTAGGAATAGCCATAAGATGGCTTGCTCTTGTAGTGACAAGACCAAATTCCTCACTCATATCCAATTCAGTATGCAACATTCCATTAGGAAGTTCCCAATCAAAGCAATGAACCAGCTGAGCCACCACCAGCGAAACCACGACCAACCCGAGTTGAATTCCGGGGCACCCTCTCCTCCCTGATCCAAATGGTATCAGCTGGAAATCTCGCCCACGAACATCTATTTTACTTCCCTCAAACCTTTCTGGTATGAATTTCTCCGGGTCACTCCATGCTTCAGGATTGCGCCCAATGGACCATGCATTTATGATAACTCGAGATTTTTTAGGTATGTGAAATCCCTCAACGGTGCAATCTTCCAATGCCTCGTGTGGGATGAGCAATGGTGCCACTGGGTGGAGTCTCATGGATTCTTTTACCACCATGTTTAGATACTCGAGTTTCCCTAAATCGGACTCTTCAACTATCCTGTTTAGGCCTACTACTTGCTCCAGTTCTGTTTGGACATTCTTCATTAATGTTGGATTTCTTAAAAGCTCTGCCATTGTCCAGTCAATTACTGTTGCTGAAGTGTCCATCGCACCAGCAAGCATGTCCTGCAACACCATGAACATCAACAATTAGCATGACCAATATACATGTTACCATGGTCCATGAACATCAACAAATTTCAAGTCACATGGATCACTTTTTCTTGATTTAGCTATTAACTTTAGTTATAACCAACTGATGCTGTTAATGTTTCGATAAATGAGTTTTTGGTCGTATGTTGCACTTTGTGTGAGTGAGTGATCCTCTCCGGCTTAAAGTCACGAAAATGCACTAAGTGTATCCGATCATCAGATGTATGATGAAGGCATACCAGCAGAACAGCTTTGACATGGCGACGATCAAATGTAAACTCAGCTTGTCCTGATGTCAATATACCCAACATGGTGTCAACAAAATCCATGTTTTTAGCCTCTTGATTCTCATGACCCCTTGATGATTGTTGTTCATGCTCATCAAGAACCTTCTCAAAAAATGCATCAAATACAACGCTGACAGCTTTAAAGCGCGCTGTGAGTCCCTGCAGATCTAGTTTCCCAAGGTAAGGGAAGTAATCACCCAGATTAGGCTTCGCTGCAAGTTGCATTCCCTCTTGAATCACTCCATGAAAGCTTTTATTCTTATCGCCAAACTCTTCATCTGTATACTTCTTCCCAAATATCATCCTGTCAGCAGTTTATATATGTCATTTGAGATGCACTAATAACCAGAAAGCGACAATCATAAATTCTTAACATAGTATCGTAACTAATTCTATGTGATACGTAACTCAGAGCTTTATTGTAATCACTAAAGTTGAAAGAGGACCACGGACCAACATAGTATCACAACTAAAGTTGATGAAAGTATACTTAGGAAAGATGTATGATCGAACGATACACTTTCATAATATATGTATCACCTTCGATATCCTTCACCCTATATAATCATATCTATTTATTTTTTACATTTCTTAAAAGGAATTGAGGCATGCTAATATCCGAACCCCTCTTATCTCGCTTAGACGAAAGCCTCTTCGGCAAAAGGGAAGAATATATACCTGCAAGTCATGTTTGTGTTCAAGGTCGAGACCTGGGAGGTAATATCAACAACAGAAGCATCCTGAGAAGAAGATTTAAGCAAGTCAATGAAAATTCCAATCTCCTCCCTTCTCATGGGATGAAATGAATTAATCTTCAAGTTACTGAGCAACTCCAAGGTGCACAATTTCCTCATATTCCTCCAATAATGTCCATATGGTGCAAAGGACAAGTTAGTTTGATCATATGAAATGTACTTAGCAGCTTCATGTGGAGGTCTACTAGCAAAAACAAGGTCATGAGTTTTCAAAAATTGCTCGGCTGCATGAGGAGACGAGACTACGATATTGGGTATCATCCCAAATTTCATGTACATGATTGGACCATGTTCATTAGCTAAATTGTGCAAATCTTGATGAGGATTTTTTCCTAGGAGATGAAGATGTCCCAAAATTGGAAGTCCTTTTGGACTTGGGGGTAGTGATCCTCTCCTTTTCTTGATTCTCCTCTTCAAGATCATATCAAGTAGAGCAGTAATAGCTATTACTACTAGTAAAGTTTTCCATATCAAAACCATGGGTTTATAGTTATATTAGTTATTTATTCCAAGAGGAATTGGAGAGATTATAGACCAAATGAGGATTTTTGTAGTAGTGAAGCACAGTTGAGGACAATACATGAACATAGTTACCATCGATGAGCAGGCCGGGGTATATATGTCATTATACTAATCCTCCCATCACGAAACAATCATCGGGTTCAGACTTCTTACTTATGTTATAGAAAAATTGTCACAAAATGATTTTACAAAATGAGTAATATTATAAATATAAGCAGAATGATATCAAATTTTTATTTTTAAAATATTGAAAAAATATAGTAGTAACTAAAGGTGAATACGAAGAACGAAAAATGGAAATATTAAACTTAAATGAATTAAATATAATATTGGTGGTTGATATTGGCGCAAGAGCAGATGTTTTATGATTGTTAAATTGTTTGGAACATATTTATCGGGTCCACTATGACATTGAATATAGTATTGCCTCTTGCATAAGTGCATAGTTGCATGTCATGATATACGTGTCTTGTTACCACAGATGGGCGGCTGATGATGTTCCCGCATTCAGGTTTTCTTAAAAGAAAAAAAGATCTGACAATAGTACTGACCAAGTTGTAGCGGTTAAGTGTTTGAGAATAATAACATGATAAATGGTCTTTCACATCATTTATATTTAAAACAAAAGTTTTGTTAGATGATTTCATATTTCAAATCGACAAAATATGATTTTTTAAAAATATTTTGTTTTAATCATTCCGTCAATTTTTTGAAAATTATTTTTGTTCAAACGCATTTTTTTTTCCTTTCATAAGTCTCAATCTAACTCTTATTCACCCTAATTCAAATCCAATTAACACATTTACATCGTCTATTTTTTAATAAGAGTTAAATGTGTTAATTGAGCTTGAATGAGATGTGAATGGGACGGAATTACCTTTCAAAAACTGATGGAGAGATCCGAATGAGGCACTCTTTCAAACATTAGTGATCATATTTGGTCGGTCTGAAACATGAGTAATTTAACTTACCTTTTTCCAAACGTAAGTGATGCCAGAAGTCATTTGCCCATAATAGTGATAGTATTGATAATACGACATTGTAGAGTTTTTAATAAAAAATAATTGAAACTTTTAGTCAATAAAATTATTAAAATCAAAAGTTTTTTTGTCAAAATAACTATCAAAGTCGAACCTTTTTGTGAAGCAACTACCAAAATCAAAATTTTTCGCCAACTAACTATCAAAATCGAACCTTTCTGCCAAAAACTACGAAAATCGAACTTTTTTTTCAAAGCCAAAACTTTTACTCAAAACAATTACCAAAATCGAACCTTTTGCCAAAACATTGATCAAAATCGACATTTTATGGATGGTACCCCTTTACGGGGCAACACTATACATACACCCAAACAATAATTCATTTTGTGTGAAAATTACAATTTTGACCCTCAATTATTTTCCTTTTTTACTATCTTTTAAATAGGAGGTAAAATCATAATTACTGTTTTGGTGTGTATAACAGATCAACCCATCAAAATAGTGTCAGACGAATTGTTGAAGTTAATTGCAATTTGTAAATAACTAAACACTACCATGACAGCGGGATCCACCATACACACCCAATTAGTTATTTACTATAGCATTAAATAATTTTTGCTTCACATATAACTTCCTTATCTAATATATTTGCAATCCGTCCCTAAAAGATTGTCACATTTTGAATTTTGATAGTCAACAAAACACGATTTAAAACATAAATATATATTACTCTACATGTAAAAATATTATAAAAAGTTGATATTTCAAAAATATATATTGAGACGAATCTAACAAGGTACTACAAGACTATATTATTTCTTATCATTTAATGAGAATTTATAATTAAATTTTGTTATGTTTGACAAACAAAAATCAAAATGTGACAATCTTTTAGGGACGGAGGGAGTATAAGATAAAATTATCATTTCATACTATAAAAATGTATTATTTGAGTGTGTATATAACAGACCAGCATGTCAGCTAATCACTAAATGAGCTATTGGGTTAAGGGAGTTCGATAGATTTCCCACATTTCTTGGATCACTATTGGAGGATCCCATAGCCAGCTTCTTTTTGACTGTCAACTCCCTCAAACACCAAGTAATTTGATCACGAGTCTACCTAACTAGAAAAAGATCAATTTATTCTTCTGTTTCTCGCCTATCACCATAATTTGCCTACAGAGTTAAGAAAATATATATGCATAATCAGAAGTCATTCATCAATTAACATTTCATATTAGTACCTTGAAGAATGTCTGGATAAATAAAAAGCTTTAGGTATATCGTGATGTCAGTTTTATCTGCTTTAATAGACTGTCTTTATTTTATATTATGTTTAATATATATTTCCGTTAATCTCCATCTCTTGAAGATTTGATTGCTATAATAGCACTTTATGTACTTTAAATGTTCATATTATCTATTTATTATCTATAAAAAAGTTAACTAATTTACAGTTTCTTCAACTTTTCACTAAAAAGTCATCCCAAATGAGTGAACTTTCGAAATAAATGGAGAAAAAAATCAATATTAATGTATATTCCAAACATAGATTAAATTTGGACACTAAAATCACTAATTCTTATAAAATTTTAGGATCATAAAGAGTGATAATAATATAGTACCTCTAATCTAATCTGATGGGTCGAAATTTGAAATTTATTTCTTATTTAAATTGTAAGACCGACATGGAAATTGGTTATAAATACAATATTGAGGAAATTGGCAATATGGTATTAAAAAATGGGTCAAAGTTGTCATTTGGTGTTTCAAAATTCAAAAGCTGTAAATTTACCCTCGAAATTAGATAAATGTTGTGGCTTAATCTAAAAATTGACGGAGATATTAAACTTAACCGTAATTGTGCGATTAGCTTTGACTTTCGGGGACAAAAGCTCTCTCAGTTTTTGAACAAAGTTGTAAGTTTTGTTTAATTAATTCAGTGACTAATTTGTAACTTTCGAAGCTCCTAGGATCACATGACAACCTCTATCCACTTTATGGAACCATTTCGATAATGTCATCATACAAATATTTAACGAAAAAAATTAAACTTTATGCATTTAATCATGTCAATGCACATAAAGAAAATGTTATTAATCTCATTAAGCCAAAAATAATTTTGTTAAGATTGATCTAAATGAGCCCACGATTATCTCATGTGAGAGTATCACATTAAAGATAGAAACAAAACTCCTACAATTCACCAAATATATAATAAACTAGGGAATTACTTAATTTATACACCAATTGGTTTTAGGATTGTGCATTTTGGACTATGAATTGTGCTCTCTCGTCTCATACATGTGTGGCATAGGCCTGATTAGTGAAATTTTTACAAATTCGAAAATTAAATTGTGCTCCCTCTCCTCATATGTGTGTGGCCAACTCCGAAAATTAAATTGTGCTCCCTTTCCTCATACGTGTGTGCCCTATCCGTGATTAGTGAAATTTTTACAAATTCAGAAATTAATCTTATCATATAAATGTATTGGATACAACATTTAATATAATATAATTTAAATTATAAAATTGATCATATAAAAAATATTTCCCCAAAAAAGTATAGGACATAGATTAATTATAGGGCTATTAGAAAACGGACATAAATTCCACCAATATATTTTAGTCATCAATTTTTAATAAAGATGAGTAACATTCCATCTTTACATTGATTTCGATCTTTTCTACATTTATTTGAATTAAATATTAGTGATCTAGTAAGATTTCATGTTTTGCTTTCTCTATTTATACTAACATTCTTTTGCTTCAGATATATAGCAAAGAAGAGTCTAAAATTATTCACTCTAAGAAAGAGAAAGAAAAAGAAAAAGAAAAGTCATCTTGTGTTCTTCATCACTATTTTCTACTAGAATGGAAAAGCACACATCCAAATTGCTTTGCTTTGTTGCTCTCGTCCTGATCGGGATGCAAATAGGTAATGTCGGTAAATTATTGAATAAGTTATATATTTTTCCAATTTTGAATATAAATCAATTACTTATTATTATGCAGACGATACTCCATTGAAGAATGTATCGGCAGTCCTGCCTTTCCCAAATCCTCCATGTAAATCAGCAAGCGATTGCGTGGGTGTGTGCGGTGAACATAAACCGATTTGTATAAATAATGTATGTCAATGTGGTACACAAAACGTCGTGCATAATCAGGAGGTTCACAAATGAGGAACATTATTATGAATATCTATGATAGAGACTGTGTCATACTCTGTAGAGATCATTCATAACAACATATATTCCCTTATATTGTTGTAATTTTGAACCATTCAATACAAATATCTATCATACTCTCAATATAATGAGCAACTCGAAGGTGCACAATTGCCTCATATTCCTCCAATAATGTCCATATGGTGCAAAGGACAAGCTAGTTTGCTCATATGAAATGTACTTAGCAGCTTCATGTAAGAAAATAATCTTATAAAATAAGTATTATAAATATAAGCGGAATGATATCAAATTTTTATTTGGAAATATTAAAAAAATGTTAGTAGTTAAAGGTGGATACGAAAAGCGCACGACAAATAAAAATATTAACTTAAATGAATTGAATATAGTATGGCCGGTTGATATTGAGGCAAGACAAGATGTTTTATGATTGTTAAATTGTTTGAAACATCTTTATCGCATTAGTGCATAGTTGCATGTCATGATATATATGTCTTGTTACCATAGATGGGCGGCTTATGATGTTCTGCTTTGAGCTTTAAAAAAAATATTAATAATATGACATTTGTAGAGTTTCTAATAAAACAAAGTTATCTAGCCTGCAAAGACAATGAATTATCGAAAATAACAAATAGATAAAATACAATTATCGAAATTGGAATATAAAAAACATTAACAACACTTGAAAACCAAGCAATGAGCTAATAACTATTCACAAGGATTTTGAGTTGTGAGCCAATCTGGACATGGCCAGAACAATTTGCCATGTCCGTAAGACTTGTAATCATGTTCATCTCTTTCGATTTTCCAAACAGTGTAAGACATTTGAACAAATGTAATAAAGTTGTAGAGATCATCATCGCTATCATAATCGTCATCTGGAGTAACGGTTGAACCAAAGATGCAATTCTTGATCCCACTTGGGATTTGCAGAGAAGTTAACGAAAACGACCACGGGAATTCCCGCGCTATGATGAACACTCTATCATCCAAATGCCTAACCTCAACCCACCTGTTTACCTCATCCTCCAACTTATGTAATCTAATCGGAACCATCTCGTCGTTCCCATAGTACACGCTCGACGAACTCCCCTCATCTCTGGGCTCGTTAAATTCAACTACGAAAAGGTCCCCGGAAGACTCAATGAAGTAAAAACAAGCGTCAACATAGTCATCAGGCGATAAACGGGGAGCAATTTCAATTGGATCGAGAGATGAAGTAAATACAACAGTATTAGCATCGAATCCAACACCCCATACTCTGCCTCGATGGAGCTCGATATCTGAAAATTTGATGCTATCTAACTCTTTTACCACAACCCATTGGGAGTTTTCTAATTTATAGAAAACTAAATTTCCATAGCGCGTTAAGATCACCATCATTATCTCATCATAATGTTGAGTAGACGATATCAATACCGCCTTTCTGAAGTTATCAACGAGGTTCAGATTCATATTGAGAACCGTTAGTGTTTCATCATCGACAAACTTTAACGACTCAGTACCATAAACTGTCTGCAACTCCGTGATTTTGTAGTCAACGAGGTTTAGCACTTTTGGTAACTGAGGGTGTCGGTTATGGTCGATCCGCAAGCTTGTGAGTGGGTCTACAAGATAAAGTTTATCTCGAACAAACTCAACCGCGATCACCCAAGAAGTTGGTGATGTTGATGAGTCTTCACGATCGATAAGACGTGGCTCGATGCAATAAATGGTGATGTGATTGAGGTGACGATAGTCCTGATCGAGCTTATCGAAAAAAACAGGAGGAAATGGAAGAGTGTTTTTGAAAGGAGGAGTTGATGAAAGCCATGAGGAACAAACTGAACGGAAGGAGGAAACATCAGTGGGAGAGTGAAGGAGGCGATTTCTGATGATGACTAATAGTTCTTGTGGAAGATCAGACCAAGATGATAGAGATGCCATGTTATTATGATAGATTGAAAAAGACGAAGTTGGTGGAAGTCCTTGTATAAGAATGTCTAACCAATGATTGAGAGGCAGATCTTATAATAATGGCAATTGACCTTCCACCTCTTGTGCCTTTTTTGATTGCTTATTTGTTTCACTCAAATTTTAGTAGGTGCAATACACGTAACATAATACTAATATGTATAAAATTGAATAAAGTGATTAGTGTTTGGTCGTGAGGTAATAAAATTGGTTCCGGTGAATTTGTGTTGAAAATTTGTAGGTGAACTACTATGCCTTTAGTTTTACATAATATAGAGCAAACTTCGGTGAACAACTACTATTCTTTTGGACAATAATAAATTTATACATTATTGATTCCTTTAATTTAAGAAAATTCAATCCAAACTAGTACAAAATTAAGATATCTGACTCAAATTTGAGTCAACATTATGCTTATTAGGCTTAATAAGCATATAGGAAAATTCTCTGAGCTATGGACAAATTAGTATGTGAGAAAACACAATCTCACATGTCGTGTTAGCCGATTAGTTTAACCTTTGTATCTTCTCATG
>CM016562.1:5163778-5292291 GCA_003412495.2 Echium plantagineum | reverse complement strand
CTATGAGCTATGAGCAAGTAGCAACCAGGGATGAAAGAAGCCTTGTAAAACGACACATAATTAATATGAGGACGCACATAATTATGAGATTTAATTGGACTGGTCGGGATGCGTCATATTTTTGTAAGCGACCACACTTAGTGGGACCCATGCTTGTTTTGATATCGGATTACTTCCCTCGAATTAAATCTCTTACACAAACATGACCATAAAATTAGCAAGTGTAGGATGATATATAAATTTGGAAGACGGTAACTGAGCAGAAATCAAATAACTTACTAATACTAAAAAACCATTCAAAAGCAACGAAAACAGAAATTTTGGATTCACTATCTCAATTCTCCAATCCAAATACTAGCATTAGAAAAGCATCGCTACAGAAAACTAGGTCGCACAAATATGTAATCTGAACGTTAAAACATGACCGTTCTATGTGAAATTTACCAAAAAAATCAGTAGTCCGATGGTGATATAACATCATCAATCTTTAAGATCATCTTAACAACCTGCGTGGCGAGCAAAAGCTGTTGTTTCTTCCCAATTAAAGTCTCAAATACATTCTGTTCCCGCATGTCATTTATGCCAATGTCATTACAGTCTATTCCACAGCACGGATTATTCTCCTGCACATGAAACATTTGCAAAAAAATTGACAATTAGGTCTAAGTAGATGGACTGGATAGCGAGGACAGGACGACAGGTAAACTGTAAACCAACTCCTCACCTTAATTTGTTGAGATTTAACAGCAGAAAGAGTTTCAATTGGTTGTAAGCCACTATTCTCAGCAAGTGCCATGGGAATAGCATCTAAAGCATCAGCGAAGGCCCTAATTGCATACTATATATAAAAGACGGGGATTCATCAGAAGTCAGCATCTTACGCAGTTGGGTATTCAAGCTATGCCTCAACTCGAAACAACAGCCCTTACCTGCTCAACACCAGGATACCTATCAGCAGCCGCTTCAACAGCAACTGAACATGAAATCTCAGCTGACCCACCACCATATACTATAGAGTTGTTGCGAATAAGATTTCTAGCGACACATAATGCATCATGGAGACTGCGTTTTGTCTCCTCTATCATCATCTTGTTCCCTGCCACAACATAAGAACTATTACAAATTTATATAACAGCTAAAGAACTATATTGAGTACATCAAAGAGAACTCACTAGACTAAATAAGACTCAGAAACTCATTTCAAGAAGACTTGTAAGATAACCAGCCAAGTGAGATAACAAGCTTCAGATTCTCTATAGTCGATCAAATGGTCTAATAGGAAGTGCCAACAATGAGCTAATAATGCCGTGATCATTTACGCAACCTAAGCAAATTTGGAGTAAACCAAACTAATATCCTGTGAGAGAAGGTAACAAGCAGACCAGCCATTCTAGTCCAGATGTATATAATGCATGTGATATAGCACAGCAAGAATGGCCATGCTTAAAAAAGAATAGAAAGATATGATAAAATTGCAAAACATGCAGGGACAGTCTTACCTCCACGAATGAAAATGGTCACAGCCCTTGAATTTGCACAATGCTCAATGTAAATCATCCGATCCTTCGTGGTACCAAATGCTTTTTCTCGGACCAAACCAGCCTGCATAGGAGGAACACCAAATATTAATTCAGCAATAATTTTCACATTTCGCAAATGAAATACTCACTGAATTCCCCAGGAAAAACACACATCATGTAAATATGTATCCTTTCCAACAAGGTCAATGTTAAAAATTTAACCCATCATGTAATGTATAGTATTTTATATATATATATATATATATTGCATCTACTTAATTAATTCATCATACGAACTGATGATATAAAATCGGTAGAGGTGAGTCCTAAGCAGATACTTGTAAGAGATGATAGACTTCAAAACAACTGTTGAGTGGAGTACGTATTTCAGGATGCAATTCTCATTACAGCTTACTAATTCAGGACCACTTTGCATGAACTATTTTGACTTGTAAGCATATTAGTATGAAAAAGTGGTGTCAATTTTTGTTCATAACTTTCTTTACTTTACACTATTGCCCAACTCGAAAGAGAGCTCTTCAAAATAGACGATCACACCCTATCATTTAAAAAAAAACATTATTGAAGGTCTAGATAATTTAGCCAATTCTAAAAAATAATTGTACCATTTGCTTCAGGTAGTTCCCTTTTTATACTGGATAATTTAGTACCAATTTAACCTAAGCCTTTTCACTATACTTTAGAAACTCAAAGGGTGTTTCAAATCGATAACCTCTATAGAATATACCAAGATATATACTGAAAAATATAACATTTGGTAAATACAAAAAACAAAAATAGTGTAAGGATATTATTAACCTCTTGTGGATCTAATAAAAAAGAGAAGCAAATTACCTGGCCTAACTTTTCTGGTGTCAGTTCCTGAAACCTTGGCACAATTCGTCCACCTAAGAAACCAAATATCCAGAATCAGTTGGAGAAACTTTACGAAACATCAATTCCAATCAATCATCGGAATGCTTCACGCGTACCTGTGGCTATAGCAATTAGTTCCAACTCAACACCACCAACCCATCTCACAGCAGGCAAGTTCCTGTTCATCAGCAAGTGATTTGCTTCATCATCAAATCCCCACTGGCAGATAACTAGTGATGCACCAACATCCTGCACATCATAGGGACAAATTTTAAAAAGTTAATATATTGGTAGAATGCTTAGTCACCAACACAATGTAAGATTGGCACCACAAACAAAAGTATAAAGAAAAGACACAAATTTAAATGCACATCCCGAAATATGCTCATGGCCCAACTCCCAACTCCCAACTCCCAACACATGATTAGCATGAGCAACTAACAATAGGTGCTGCCATATTGTTAGCAATTGCAACAAATTTCGAAATATATTCTTGTGCCAAATCTTTTACCTTGCACTGTTGTACCATGTCATCAAAGTACTTCCGCTCCTGATCACGTAAAATTTGGAATTTTTCCACTGTGTCGATGTCAACCTTATGCTTAGTTTTTGGCTTAGGTGGCTCAAACGGGCAAGTTAAGATGGCAATTTTTGCATCCTCAATCATCTTTGGCATCTGTGGGTGACTCATGTCTTTGTCCACGACAATCCCATATATTAGCTCTGTGTCTTCCAACTTTCCACCAACTTTACCCTCAACTTTAATAAGGTCCAAGTTCACATCCTTCCTCTCCAAATCTGCAACAGCCATAACAGCTTTGACAGCTATCTCTGCTAGACTCCGTTTGCATCTATTGACACTGTTGAATCGAAATTCACTATTAGTTCAAAAGAAAAAGCAACCCAAAAGGCGGATTAGATGACAGCATGAACACAATGGGACTCTCATTTTCGGAACTTAATCCTAGAGAAAGTCAAGCTTCTAATTCAAGTTTCAGAGCTTGTGACAGCCATTTGTAGCTCAAGATGATAAAATTAATGAAACAGTTCCTTAAAAGTTGCCGGCAAAACAAAATGTACACATAACATGCAGTGCGAAATATGAAGTATTGGACTATTTGTCATACTAGTCAGCTCTAAGAACTCAAAATATTCAGCACAAGTTTCGGTATTCGAAGCATGCGCTAAGGTGAGTGATGACAGTTGTGGAAGCTAACAGCCTATTACTCGAAAGAAACAAAATCATTGCAGAGGAACAACTAGTTTTGCACAAAGGAGATTAGAATATTCCAATAGAAGGCACTCTCAAGGGGCTCCAGAATTTTTTTTAAAATCATTTATTTCAAGAAGACTCAGAGTACCTCCATCTGAACAACAAAGATTGCGGACACATACACTAGGAAACGAACTTTTACAATTTCAGAAATTATGGGTTTCTATTTGCATGAATAAATAATGATAACCGGAGATGAGCAACATTACATACAACTATATAAGTCACATTAATGTTCATGCGGTGTTAGTTAACAATGAAGAACAAAAGGCATCATAATAACTTGGGAGAATTGAAACATACATCTTGGAAGATAACGTGGTCATACAGGTCTGGACCAAGGATTCTACATCATTTTCACCAAACTCAAACTTATGTGCTATTTTCTCTAGATGTTCAACAGCTATTCTGGAACCCATTTCATAACCTTCTGCAATTCTGATAGGATGAATTCCACGTTCTAACAACTTCTCCGCTTGTTCTAAAAGGGAACCGGCCATGACCACAACACCTGTGGTTCCGTCACCTATTTCATAGTCTTGGCTTTGCGACAATTCAACCATGAGTTTTGCAATTTGATTGTCGACATCCATTTGTTCCAATATAGTAGCTCCATCATTGGCTGGCAATAATAAAATAAAAAACGGAGTTATCACAAAAAGCAAAATAAACACATTCAGTATTATCTTCTCACTTCACCATTTGAAAAAATTCGTAGCTTATCCCAACCATAACACCTGATTAACATCATTAAATGATACTAAATGTACCCCCTCCCTTTCAAAAGGATTGTCCAGTTTGATTATTAATTATCATTATTAACAAAAAATTGTTGCTTTAACTGGCAGACATATTAAATTTTCGTCAAAATTATTATGTTAAAGTGATGTACATTAAAAATACTAGTCCATACATTTTCATAACGTACGCAAAAATACTTCAGCTAAAAATTAATCAATGCAAAACATACACACACAAAAGTTCTCCTAAATCAACACTGAGAACAATATATACATGCTCGTAAAAGTGATAAGTAAATGAAAATCTGAAAACATAAAATTGAGTATAAATACGAAAAACATAAAATGGAGTATAAGAGAATTAAAAGCAAAAAAGCATCAAAGTGTTAATTTGAAATAATAAGAGGGGGGCAAAATGTGAAGAAAGTGTGCGAGTATTACTAATGGTGACATCTCCATCAGGGCTTTGGAGGATTTTGTCCATGCCTTTGGGTCCGAGTGAGGAACGGAGGATACGAGCCACAGCTTTGGCAGAGGAAATGTTAGCTTTGTGAGCATCGAGTCCCCGGACCCGACTCTTCTGCTCTTGCTCCCTCATAATAATGAAGGGTCTCCCATACTCATCGAATGCTAGCGCCATTGCTCTGCTTCAGATCCCAACTACAGGATCGGACGATATCGGAGTCGGAAAGTCCCCCTCCGAGACTGTTTGTGTGCTGGGGGTTTTATAGTGGCGTGGTCACTACTGACACTCGGTGAACCCTAAATACATTTGCTTGGTGCCTCCAATATTAACTTCTCCGTTGGATCCTATTAAGAATGCACGTAAAATTGCGTTGGTGCCATGAAAATATGTTTATGATTGATATACTTAGTTTATCGAATCAGTTAGCTAAATTTGTTTATGATATGAAAAATTAGTTTATACTCGCATGTGATTTGATAATCAAACGAGCTAATAATAGTGTCGAATTTCTCCTCTCACAATCTTACACATGGAAGCCATGTTGTGGTTTTAGTTGAGTACTAGTAAGATATTACGTGCGTTGCACGTGGTAACTATTTTTTTGAAAAATTATATGAATTTTGTTTGCTTATTTAGAGATAAATGGAGAGTGTAAATGACTTTTATTTTCAAATAACCAATAATATTTATAGAGATTACTCTCTAAGAAAATTAATAGATGGATATCCCTATTTTTGTATAAAATAAAGGATATTTATTGAAACAAAGAGTACTTTATTATTTGTGTCACTCTCAAAAGATGAAATAATTATGGTTGTGTAACTTTCAACATTTTAGTTATGATGTTTTATTTACATTGAAGCACATATATCCGCACTTCTCTGCAAGCCTCACTTAAACCATCACATATAAAGTTTTGAGTGGTTCATGATCTTCACTGCACAGCAATCCCTCTCTCCGTGTGGCATACATAGATTAAGTCGAGGACAGGGATGGTGATAAAGTGCAAAAGGTCTATTATTCTGTATTGGTGAAAGCCGCTGACAATCTTGATCAGATAATCAGTCATCTTTTTGTGGTACTGGCAAGAGCACCTATAATCATTGACCATAACAGGAAACATAAAAGTAAATGAAACAACCCATTCCCCAGTACTTGATTTCATTAAATTATTCCGAGCCCATAAGATTTAACAGTCATACCACAATGCTGTCATATGATAGTGAAAATAATAACTTTTAAATATGAACTATAATTACAGTGAAGGAAGTTTATAGATACAAGGTAATAAATAAAAATAAGCATTCAATAATAGTACTAATATAGATAAGAATATGATGTAAAAATTATATCAATAATAAAATTAAAATGAAAGAAACACCAAAGCCTGTTTCATTTTTATAAGTATTATACACTGAATACTCATAGGACTCTTCACCAATGTAAAAACAATTTCATATGGTATGCACTATTGCAAAAATAAATTTTGTAGCTAAAATCGAGAAGAGTGACAAAAAACGTATAAAAGAGCTTTAGAAAAATAGAGCAAAAAGAAAACGCCATCTAATGCTATAAATTAAAGACATATAAAGTCATATATTTAATTTACTCTAATTATGTAATTTTATTTTATATACTATTTCCTAAAATAATTAATTTAATGACTCTTAAACTTATTTTTAAATATAAATTAGGTTTTTTTTGTGTTGAATATATTAATTCATATTATTCGTTTTCTCTAATTATGTATCTCTACTTTATATATTAGTTTATATAAATAGTTAATTGAATGAATCATAAACTTATTTTTAAATATCAATTATGTTTTTATTGTGTAACTTTCGAATTGTGAAAGTCATTACCTTCATTGAATTTAATGACTTATTATTAGCATGAATTGATGAACAAAATGAAATAAATGAAGATGATTTCTTCTTCGTGTAAATTCAACTTTGCTCTATCGTGTACTTTTTAACTTTAGACGTATTAGCTATAATATTGACTAACAATTATTTAATATTTTTATCGATGGAATTCATTTTGCATTAAGATATGACTAAATAAGACATTCTTTCAAAATATTATACAAAGACAAAAGAAATTTTGGAGTTTCTGTTTTTTATGTATTTGAATTTTCACCTTACTATCGAATGATTTTTAATCTTTTTTGTTCGAAGTAATTTCATAATTTGTTATTAGCTTACACGAAAGATAAGTTGTAACATGACTGTTAAGTATCATATAAAATTCTAAATAGAGCAACTAATTTTTTTTGTAACTATATGATTTTACTTAAAGTATATTAGTTCATAAAATGTAAATAGAGCAATTGTTACACTTATTTAATTATTTGCATTTTGTACATAGATATATTAATTCATAGATTACATTATAAAAAATATACAAATATATTTTAGTTATAGTTTTAAATTTCTTTTATATATATGAAGTCATATATTTCATTTTTCTATAATTACTTAATTATTCTTCTTATATATTAGTTACTAAAATAGTTAATTGAATGACTCTTTAACTTATTTTTAAACGAAAATAGGGGGGTTGCTACAGCCGATTTTGATGCTAAATGCCTTTACTTAATCCCATGGCTTCCTTCCATTAATTGTGAAAAGAGTGAAAAGTCATAACCTCCACACAATTTAATGAGTTATTATTGACATGAATTAAATTACATGAATATATTTATTTATACAATCATCATTTATCATTATAGAATATATTGAAATTGTCTCTAATAATGTAATTTTACTAAAATATATTAGTTTCATAAAGTTATAAATATGGCAACTGAAAATTTCTCTACCTATATAATTGTACTTAAAATATATTAGTTCATAAAATTGTAAATAGAGCTACTCGTATACTTATTTTTGATATTTTACATACATATATTAACTCATAACTATCTTTTACTTATAGTTTTTATTTTCTTTTGAATATTTGAAGTCATATATTTAATTTACTCTAATTATGTAATTTTATTTTATATACTATCTCCTAAAATAATTAATTTAATGACTCTTAAACTTAATTTTAAATATAAATTATGTTTTTTTTGTGTTGAATATATTAATTCATATTATTCGTTTTATCTAATTATGTATCTCTACTTATATATTAGTTTATATAGATAGTTAATTGAATGAATCATAAACTTATTTTTAAATATCAATTATGTTTTTTATTGTGTAACTTTCGAATTGTGAAAGTCATAACCTTCATTGAATTTAATGACTTATTATTAGCATGAATTGAATCCATAAATTTAATTTACGAAGGTTATTCCACATTAAACTAATCATAAGGAACCTATATTATTAGTTATAAAAATAATTATATTTAAATTATTAAAAAGCAAAACTTATGAAATTTTTAAACTAATCTAAAGTACTAAAAGAATAATATTTATGTTCAACATGTACTAAAAGTTCATAAAATGATTAAATTTATTATTAGTTATCAAAATCACTAATGACATTTGAGAGAATAGAAATCTCCTTATTTCTTTCACTTTTTTTGTAGGACTAAGATAAAAATATTTATATTTAACATGTTTTATGATAATATGAAAATGCCATGTGTTTCTTTCATTTTTTGTAGGACTAAGATAAAAATATATACATTCAACATGTCTTATGATAATATGAAAATATTACAAAATTCAAATAATTATTAAATATATTATAAGTAATGAAAATAAATAACTAATGTCACTTGAGAGAACAATATAATTAGCACATGAAGATAGACAACAAAAAAAGAATTCAACTTAATTTTTCAAATAATATAATTTATATTCATACCCCATCATAAGGCCCCTTGTCTATGAAAATTACATTATCTTCAATTTAAAACAAAAGATAAATGCTATGAAAAATACATAAATTTACACGACAAGAAGAAATCATCTTCATTTATTTCATTTTGTTCATCTTCATATCTTCTTCTGGTCTTCATATGAGAATATAATCATCACCCAGTAGTTGATCAGTCACTCTAGCCACAAGAAAGAAATGTATTAGTAATGTTGTTGAAAGAAAATGAACACAACATATATGAAACAAAATGCACCCTTAGCACTCTGAATAAAAAACTTTTACAAGTATTTATTTTACAAAAGAAGAAGTTTGAAATAAGTGTGACATACCTTGTTAAGAAGATCAAGTAAGGCTTCACAATAAGAATTTATCTCGGATGCCTTTGGAGAAATCATCTTAGGTTATCCTGCAATAGAGAAGCACAAAACCATAAATTAACAACAAAACAATATTATCGTGATAACAATTCTCAAATTCTAAATAAACTTGATTACATGTATAAATATGTATATGAAGCCAATCTTGCCAAGTAAAATTCATCGAATTGACATTCTAGAATATGACACACCTCATTCGTATATTAAGATGGAGTAAGACACATGATATTTATAATGATTTGTGTAATGGTGTTACTTATAAAGAGTAACTTAGTTACCCCATTATGTTTTTACTTAAAGACCATTAAATATTATTCAAAATAAAATACTTATTCTCTAAGTTGAAAAGTCTTTCTAGTATCATTTTTACTTAAATAAAACGTTACTTGAATTATTGTTATATGGTAACTAAATAAAAACATTTAATATTTATATTATTTAATCATGAAACATTTAGCATACTTATAAACTAATGCTTATTTCATAAAGTAAATAATCTATCATTCATGCTAATGGAGAATCAATATTCTATTTAAAATACGTGACTACATTCTTATTTTTATAAGTATTATAGGTTATATTGTACCCATCTCTTCAGCGTCCCATTAAAAGATATATACAATTGAAAAATTAATATTAATATCTATATATTATTTCATGATGTACATATCTCTTCAGCTTCTCATTAAAAGATATATAGTATTTGAAGGTGCTATTGTATTAGTTTAATTTGATTATATGTGCTTAGTTTTTATTTTGATATAATTATTATTAGAGAAAGTTGAATTGGCTCATCAAAGTCATGATCCTAAAATTACACTAAATAATACATGTAATTACATTTATTATGTAGGAAATGATAACACTAATAACGGTAGTGATGTACCTTCTCTGAGTTATCTGCATTCGAAGGAATTTTGTTAATTTGAATATCAATTTATTACTTCATAATGTACTTATCTCTTCAGCTTCTCATTAAAAGATATATACAATTGAAAAATTAAATCAATAGTAATATATGAATGGGAAGGGGTAAAATAGTCTTGACAAAATGTGGAAGAAACACCTAAGGGTGTTGGCTCTTTTATAAGTATTATTTGAATATCAATTTATTACTTCATAATGTACTTATCTCTTCAGCTTCTCATTAAAAGATATATACAATTGAAAAATTAAATCAATAGTAATATATGAATGGGAAGGGGTAAAATAGTCTTGACAAAATGTGGAAGAAACACCTAAGGGTGTTGGCTCTTTTATAAGTATTATAGATTACTTGCTTAACGAATTACACGATTTATTTTGCATTTCAAAAATATGTTCATGCTAGAAATGAGTCATTTATCGAGTGAATACGTCAATGGATTCCAATTTTTTAGGGTCGAATATTAATATCCCAAGTTCGCAACCAATTATATTTGGAGGGCTATCAAACAATCATTTCTCCAATAAGAACCGAGCGTTTGTACTTTGTAGCAACCTTCACTTTTAATGTAGTAGTAGATCGGCTACTTTGGATTCTGTTATAAGTTAGAAATAGAATTTGAATTTAAAAAAGAAACAAAGCGGCAAATCTTTTATTTCCATGATTCAAAATACAATTTACATTGTTGATGTAAGAAAAAGGGGGAACGTCAGTATACAATGAAAATAAACAGTATGCACAACATTACAACAATGAACAACCACATTGGTCATACTCAGAGATTTGTCTTAATAAGCTAACATAATTACATGAAAACAAGCTTGTTTATTGGATCTTAACTTTAACTATAGAGTATAAAATTACACTTCAAATAACATTCATTCGCTGGGGGAGTTGGATGTTTGCCCTTCTTAAAAGTGCTGCAGAAGCATCCTTGGCCATCAAAATTACTTTTTCCTATTAATTGAATAGGAAAACACGTTTAATATCCAACCAACATGTTGATCAATGTATGTAGTTGAAATTTAAGTGAGAGTTAGAGTAAACAAACCTCATCCACTGTAAGAACCTTCCGATCCCTCATGATCCAGCGGCCATTACATATAACAGAGACAATGTTTTCTGTTCGCATGCAATACACAAGACTAGATATCCTGCAGAAGGCACAAGTATGTAAGTTTGAGATATTTTTAATATGAAAAACAAACAAATAGGCACCTCGAGATTGTACAACAGAAATATTGACCTCAACAGATTGTCCAGGTTCAGAATATAGTACTAAAAAATATATGGTACAAGATAGATTCTTGAATTTAACATCATGAGGTTAGCAGCTTCAAGTGAGTTCTTATTACAGTATATATAGTCTTGCACAATGCCCAAATGCAAAAAGAATGATGACCAGCAAAGATATTTTAACTAGTTGTCTTTGTGGATAGATGCATACCAGTCAGCAATGGGCATCATAGTCCAGGAAAACGGATCAACTATGATCATGTCAGCCTACAGATTTATAAAAGAAGTCACTTACATAAGAGACCAGGAAAGTGGATATAACTAGAGCTCATGAAAAGGACCATAGAAGAGAACCAACCTTTTTACCAATCTCAAGTGACCCAATCTCATTATCCCAAAGAACAGTTCTCGCCCCATTAATTGTTGCCATGGTAAGTATTGTTTCAGCAGGCAGAGATGTAGGGTCGGTAGTCCCTTTTTCAAAAACTTCTCTTCCTTTATTAATTAGAGATGCCAAGTACATTTCATCAACTGCACAATAATAACACATACTAAAGCAAGCAAAACATTGGATCGCCGGAGAAGATCGGATAGGAATTGATATGGAGAATGGAGACATGGAATAGCAACCAAAAAGCTCTCTAAACCAAATATAGAGAGTTCAACCAGCCAATCTTATCAATCAAGGATCCCCAGTTCCCATATATACCTATGCTCATCCTATTATTTGATGGTGCACCATCTGTTCCCAGGGACACACAAATGCCAACATCGAGCATTTCTTTGACAGGTGCAAATCCAAGCATACGCATTGCAGCTGCAGGGCAATGTGATACTTTCACCTCTGCTTGGCAGAGCAAGGCAATCTACAGAGATCAGGATATTACAAATCTATGTTGGAAATAAAGTTAGGTGCTTATTGAAGAAATATGATACCCTGATGGCCTACACAAAATCGACGAGAAATTTGGCAAAGTACCACGATTTGAGGCCCAAATTTAAATAATACCATGATATCTTTTTTAATTGGAAAGTACCACAAAAGTTAGGTGAAGTCACTAAATTGCCCCTCATTAAATCTATTATACATACATTCATCTCATTCTCTCTTTCTTCAACTCATTCTTCATCTCATTCTCCATTTCTTCATCTCTTTAGCTTTCGCTCTCTCTCATTCCGCCGCCCCGCAGCCCACCATCTTCACCGGAATCGTCATCTTCACTTTTCTTTATAAATGCTTTGGTCCTTTAAACTTGTTTTTCTTAGAAAAGTTTAAATCTTTTTCAATTTAGTTGACTTAAAATCACGTTTTTCAATATAGTTGATTTAAAAATCACGTATTTTGATTAGTTATGTACTTTATATATATTGTATTTTTGTTATTTGAAAACAAAAGTTTGAATCTTTTCTAAAAAGTTTGAATCTTTTATAAAAAGATTGAATCTTTTTTAAAAAGTTTGAATCTTTCCTAAGATTTTTATGGATATGTGGCTAAATTTGTATTGAAAATGATAGATATATGTGTAAAGTTTGTTCTTTTGGTACTTTAATATTGTTTTTTGAACAAAAATTGATGTTGATATAGATATATTGTGTGTAATTTGAAGAATTGATGTTGTTTTGGAATAAAAGTTTGAATCTTGGGGGTATTATGTTGATATATTCTCGTTTCTTATAGTATAATGAAGTATAATGAAGAATTATGTTGGTATTATGTTGATATAGTCTCGTTTCTTATAGTCCATTGCTATTATAGTCTCGTTTCTTAAGTTTTTGTTGCACAATTTATGGTTCTAACAATGTTTAATAAAATAATGTGGCTAAATTTGCATTAAAAATTATAGATATATGTGTAAAGTTTGTTCTTTTGGTACTTTAATTTTGTTTTTTGGACAAAAATTGATGTTGATATAGATATATTGTGTGTAATTTGAAGAATTGATGTTGTTTTGGAATAAAAGTTTGAATTCTAGGGGTATTATGTTGATATATTCTCGTTTCTTATAATATAATGAAGTATAATTTATTATAATGAAGTATAATGAAGCATTATGTTGGTATTATGTTGATATAGTCTCGTTTCTTGTAGTCCATTGTTGTGTACTTTATGTGTAGTTACAATTTAGAGCTTTCTAGTTTCGGTTTAATAGATTATAACAATGTATAATAAAGTATAATCGAATATACATTTTGTAATATATATGTACTTTATGTGTATTTACAATTGATATAAATGTACAATGAAAAGACTTGAGAGTTGGTTTACATGGGCTTCAAGTTGAATGGAAAGTTGGGGAAGAATCGTTAGGAGGAATTAGGGATACCATATATTCGAAGCAGGTAGCAGCGGTCCATTATTAAACGAAGAGGACCATGGAGTAGAGCATCAATCGACATTCACGCATGATTTGAGGAAGAAAAATAATGCAACCAGATTGTATGGAGTCCAGGAGATGAACTTTTTTTTTTAGCAACTTAGTATTCTCATGGTTCATTTTTATTTTATTTTTCTTTTTCATGGTCATTTTTTTCTTCAAATGTATTAGTAAAATTTATTTGCTCCACACTCTAAAGAAATTAATATTTATTTGTGCTTTGTACTAATTTTAATATATTAATCCAATTTTTATATCAAAGCAATGGTTGTTGGGTTGAACTTTGTAACATCAATTTAATGCAAAGATAAATCATGACAAATTTAAGTTAGTTGTGAATTTAGAGCAATTACAACGTAATATAATGGAATATAATAGATTATAATAGTCATTTGAACCCAAAAAACTTAGTTTAAAAAAAAACTTAGTTTAATGCTATCAATTTTCATTAAGGGTAAAATAGTCATTTCGCATAAAAAATGTGGTATTTTCTAATTAAAAAAGATATCATGATATTATTTAAATCTGGGCCTCAAATCGTGGTACTTTGCCAAATTTCTCCAAAATCGACTGGTACTGGAGTTTGAATAATTGAACAACCGAAGACAAAACCAAAAGATTAGCAGAAGACAAAAATGGACAATAAAGAAGTGCAAGTGTATGAAAGGGGTGCTAGCTGGAGATTCAGGAGACAAAACCTCCCATTATTCTGTCACTTCCGCAAAAAACTAGGGGAAAATTGGACTGACGGGTTAAAGAAAAGAGATTACATGTCGTAAAACCTTGGCACTGCATGAATATGCTTTATTTATTGTCTCCTTTCTTCTGAAATTCAAATGAGAAATATCTATCTAACGCCCAACTGCTTACAAAATAAATTACAGTTGGAATGATTCAAATTGGAAGTTTTAGAGTGACAAAGTGGCACACCTCATTCTTGTCCACCCAAACTGTGTGAGCTGCCAGCACATTCTTGTGCAGAAATCCAATCTTTTGGAGATATGTTACAGTTCCATCGTCAACTCTCCTAGTGTCTTTGACAACTTGATTCTCATATGCTATTTCTGCAACATGCTACATACCAAAAGCTCAAAAAGACGAACAACTGTAAATGAATATATCCCTTCCTCTTTATAAATATAGTTGACTTTTATGACATATATAGGGCAATAAGAGCAAGAGAGAACAGAATAAAGACTTGAGACAGTTAGTCTGTTACCATGTGAATTCCAGTATTTAGTTCCTTAGCTGCATTGCGAGTCTCCATCAGCAGATGATCAGTGGCATTCATAATTTGTCTTATCCCAAACCATATTCTAATACGCCCTTCTGCCATATGGTGATGTTTCTTGTGCAGGTTCTTTTGAGACTACCCTTCGAGGAAAACATGTTAGGAAGTCGCTATCAGATATGATCAATGACACACACATTCAAGGAACAACATCTGTCATAGTTCATGATCAAGTGATAAGCAATACAGATGGAATACTTTCAACTCATTTTAAAATATGAGCCCTCATTTTAATAGACGAACACAATGATGCTACCTAAGTTTGCATAAATGATCAATCAATCCCATAACATGCTCAATCACTCATGAAAAAAAGGAACAAGCATCACGCCATTACCTGAATACATTCCTCTGTGGTCCTATTGCTCCATGAAGTAGGCAATCCCTCTCCTGAATCCATAATAGACTCGGCCAAACAAGCCCTTATACCTAATTCCTCTACAGCCCTTGCCATCCCAGCCACATGCTGCCCTCCCGCTTCCGCGAGACATGTCACCTTAATCAAGCAACTTAATTCATATCTACCAACCATAACGTACAACTAAACAATGCACGTCTCTATAACAAAACAAATAATTAGAGGCCATAATCATTGTTTTTTGTATGAATAAACTAATAATTATATCGTCTAAAGTCTAATGTAAGTTTTTCAAAATCGACCCTTATTATCTGTACCATTCCTGTAGCGCTCATCTCAGTGGAGTAACTACGGGAACTGGAGGTGACTTTCGCCCCCTTATTGTTTGAAAAATGCAATTCTTCCATTAATTTTTTCAGAACATTATTATCGTCCCTCATATGTCTTTATATGGTTCCGCTACGAGCTTACCCCGGAATGAATAAGCTCAATTCCACAGAGTAAAGTAGAAATGTAGGAGTCTTCTTCAGTCATATTCGACTCATACGGCCAAATCCTTTTGTGCAGCCAAGTCATCAAGTCAACGTCATCGGCTATCCCTCTTCCTAGCTGCTGTGAGGTGTGCACGTGCGTATTTACAAAACCTTACTTGTCAAAAATCAAGTAAAACATAGTCAACCTTCACGAAGATTAATCCGTAAAGAGTCATTATTCCCTCCATTTCTAAATATTGAATAGTTTTGAAAAACGTATAATTATTATTAGTCTACTGGTCCCAAATATTAATTTAATGAAGTTTTGGTTCGAGTCATTGAAAATAAGAGCTAAATATAACAATAAAAATATTATATTTTGGTTCCAAATTAAGTTTGTATGTGTCGATTGAGTTACAAAGTTTCTTCTATCTACGATTAAAGAAGAAAACAACACTTTGGTAATATTTTTATAAGGAGGTACTGTAGTATTTACCAGGTAGGATGAATTGTTGATGGAGGTCGATGAGATTGGGAGAATGAGAAGAAAAGTGGTGAAGGATTTCGTGGGAGTGGCCGATGGCTACGATGGTGTCTTTGTCGAAGGCGACGGCGCCGTCGCGGAAGACCCGGCGGAGGGGGTCCATGGTAACAATCACGGCGTTGTGGAGAATGGTGAGTGAGGTAAAACTACTCATCTTCGTTGACTCCACAGTTGTCTCCATTGATGATGATCTTACTATCTTTGTAAAAATAAATTTGGAATAATATACAATTATGTGTCACCACTCTGCAGAACATATTTCCATGACGCCACAACAAAATATATTCACACATAGCAAAAGTGACCGCATTAGTGTAAAAATAATACCGAATATATGGGACGTGCGATTAAACTCATGGGCGAACGTGGCCTTATATCCAAGGATTCAAATGTAAATGACTTTTTATTATCAAAACTTTCATGTTAAACTGAATTTTCATTTAATCAACTTTTTATGTGACTATTGTTTTGAATGTCAAGAGTCTATTACATCTTTGATATGGCATTATTCTAAGTTGTTATGTATCTATCTTTTACACTACAAACCCACAAATGTAACTTTATTTAATCAATAAATGTTGTAAATAATCATGGTTTTGCTTCATTTGTCCAATTCATATAACCTGTTTGAGAATTCTAATTCCATATACTCACAAGATCACTCATAATAAAACATTTGTGTATGCTGACAAAAGAACAACAGAACATGACTTCTAAAAACGTTAATTTCTTGCAAATGACTATAATTGAACTCCACCAAAATAAAGCCAATAAAAAAAACACAAAGATTGAAAGTATACCATGTAGCTTACAATTACATTATTATCTTTTTGTAACGAGGACCCGCAGCCGCTACTCGTAGAGTGCGCGCTCGATAACAATTACATTATTGTCTCATCTTATATAATGTGGTATGTTTCTTCATACAAACAATACAAGCTCCAAAACAACAAAATGGCTAATGTATGTGTTACCTTCTCCTAGCCATTGATGTAGGAATACCACCAAATAGATCCTCAATTAAGATCTCAATATCTTCAGGTTGGTACTTTATATACTTACTAATATTTCTCGAGCCTTCCAAATACTGCTTAAACCTCCCTACGAATGATCGATAAGCGGGTATAACCACCGCGGTTATTGACACGCGCAGTTCCGATTGAAGCTGCTCATCACTCACCACCCAGGTGCTCTGTGCTCTGTGAATCTCATCAAACACCATACTAAACTGTTTGAATCTCTCTTTGAGCAAAAGCTTGTTTGGCTTATTTCCAACCATCAACCCTTCATGACTTAAAATTTGCAACACTTTTCCCCATGTCTCCCTTTGATAGCTCTTGTGAAATTGTCTAACAGTAGTTGACCTTTTTCTACACCAATAATCACCCATCACTTGGTGAATCTCGGTTGAACCCTTTACCCTTTGCAATATGTATCTACCATTATTCATCAAGAACACATTGCTCAATGAGACATCCCTATACAGTTTTGATTTCTCTTCAAGGTTTTTATCCAAAAGCTGCATAACTTTCACTAATTGGAACGAAAACGGGGTCGTACTCGCCACAGTTCCATAACTATGCTGGAGACTATTATTACTATCCACCGGCTGTTGTCCTGCAACGCTATCGCCATTTTCTACGTTCGAGGATGTAAGAGTTGAGTCCTGAAGCTTCTCATGATCTGTGAATATTATTTCCAAGCTCTCTTTGTACTCACTCGCTAACTTCAAATAATTCATAACGTACCGCGTCAATGGATGAACAGCTCCACCTGGAACAGGTGTTCTTGAAGCGTCATTGTCGATTGATGTCTCAAGATCAGTGAATATATTCACCGCTGCTTCTCCAATTTGTCGGCTTACAGCGGTGATCTCCGTGTTCAACGCGTGTTGGTTATTATTGTCACAAGATTCGCTATCCACTGGAATTGATAGAGCCCTGAGTGCTTCGTGCACATCCAAGAACCTGAAAAGTTTTTCTGCAGATCTTTTAGTCATTGCAACGGCCTCGGCGAAATCCAGTAGATGGATCACAATTGCCCTGGCAAGATTGCCGTAGAGACTCCTGGAGACTGAAGGGTAATCTGCAAACACTTGGGTGCAAAGTTTCCTTTCTCCAGGAAATAGGTCCTTGTCACATGCTTTAACAACTTTAGTCCACCTGGAAATCTCTTTCTCAAGAGTCTCCCACGGCATTCTGTGTACATCCTCCATGTTTAGCTTCTCGAAATCGAGCTTCTTCTTCATCTCATCGCTGAATGCTGATCTCCGCACGATTGAATACACTTGGCAGCATTCTGATTCATACCCTGCCAAGATCATTGTGGTGGCTATTTCTTTCATTCGCGTTATAGTCTCGGGAGAGTAACCTGGAAAGTCAAATTTCTCATGATCCGCCTCTGTGGCCTCCTCATTCTTGGAATGAGGGCTGTGATTTGAATGGCTGGTGAATGAAGACACATTCTTCAATAAAACCTTCGTCCCCGTGCCATATTTTTTAGCTGATGTTGGTGATGATGTTGTCAATGATGGTTCTTCCAATAAGGCCCTGAATTCCTCTTCCAAGAACGTCATGGCTCGTTGTAAAACCGAGCTAATACGGTTCAGGGAGGAGGAGGTGGACCCGGTTGATGGGAATTCGCCAAATGCGCCCGTCAATTTGGAAATCCGCCTCACAGCATCAATGAATATCGCATCTTCCTCCCTCATTTTACCAAACTTGTTGTTAGATGAATTGTACCTAGAAATCCTGGATTCGATAAACTTGGAAAACGTCTCAACCGAGTCAGGGACTTCGGGCGGATTGGACTTATCATCGGTGGTAGATAGTACATTTGTAAATTCATCAATATCTTCGGCAACTTTCTCAATGTGGGCATGATCCTCAACGGAAACATCTTCTTCCACATTGTCCCTATCAGAGCCACTCTCGTTTCGCGAAGGCAGCCGGGAGGGTGGTTCATTGGATGTTACAGGACTATGAGAGTGTCTGTTAAAGCTAGCTTTGCTAAAAGACAAATGCATTTCCATCTTCTTACTAGTTTGATATTTTTAATTTCTTGAATTAACAATTGGAAAGTAAGAAACAGAAGAGAGAGGGGGGGGGGGGGAGAGAATGAGCTTGAGCGGATAATAAGGAATAACAAACAAAATCTTCGATGGTTTTTGTTTGGAAATGTAATGAGAGAAATGAGGGGAGAAAATGAAGGAATTGGAGGATTGAGAAGGAGAGGGGTGGGTGTGGGAGGGGGGGGGGGGGGGGGGGTATGTTTGTCTAGAATTGGATGGTAGTTGTTGGAAGTTGACTTGGATGAGGGAGGTCCATAGCTTATTTGTGCTTCCCACGATGAGTTGTTTTTGTGTTTCTTGATTTGGTTATAAAGCTATTTGATTGATTGATTAATTGATGATGATTGACATTTGTGTGTTAGCTTTTGTGCTTTTGTGAGATGTGTTAATATATTCTAGTCGATCGTGACTTGCCATTAGCCAATTTGGCTTTGATTGTGCCTCTTGGTTTACTACCAAGTACGGAGTAGTACAATACTAAATTGGTTTGTACTAGTTTGTGTCATGTGCATGATCTAAGTTTGATGTACATTGATCAGGCAGGGCGAATTGAGACGTGCGTTTGACTCATCAAACATTCTTTTGATATATCATTGAACGCATGGAACACGCATGTCAAATATACAACGAATGCATTCGCAAATATAAAATGGAAAGAAATTAATGCCTCGAAAAGATACGTTCATTAAATATCAAACGAGAATAAATTAATATCTCATAAAAAAGTGCCTTAGTATATATTGCCTCGAGAAGTACGCCATTTTTGCGTGTGTTAATTGGCACCTATGAACAAAAGTCTAAATTATTGATGCAAGTGATTGAATTGCTTGAATTGAAAGTGCTTTTTTAATTCGACTTTCATATGTTCGATCTATATACTGAAAACTGCTGAATATTGGGCCCCAAGCTCGTAACTCTGTCAGGCTTACTTAGGATCATTACCCAACCAAAATCTAAGACTATCTAATACAATGAAACATGTTGTATATCTGTTGGTGCATGTAAACCATAGTCAAGTAATTCAATATCTAACGTCATGACGTTGTGCCTACACATCTTAACCAATTGAATCGAATCAATTTTGGACCGGACATAATCGATTTATTTCGAAAATCGAACCAGATTGAAAGGAGCCGCATGATAACAAATAGATTGAAGGTAACAATTCATAGCTTTTCCGCATTACAAGCTAAGTGAATTTTGATATCGATTTAATGAACTAAATAATCGACCTATTAACCAATCGATTAATAACAGTTTTAGTAAAAAACTTGTTTGATATATATATAAAGATAATATATCCCAATTAAACAAGTAATTAAGGACATAATTAAAAAATACCAAATTCGCATAAATCATTGATTTCAAATTGCAAAATGAAATAAATTTTAAACATATTTTAACGAGCAATTTATCAGGCGATTAAAGAATCAAGTCAATTTGATACAACTCTACTTCTACCCACTCAATTTACTTCTTCCTTGGTCCACTACAAAACTCATACTCTACTTAATCAACAAAATATACTACTCCCTCCGTCCCTAAAAGATTGTCACATTTTGACTTTTGGTAGTCAAACATTACAAAATTTGATCATGAATTCCCATTAAACGATAAGAAATAACATAGTCTTGTGAGACCTTGTTAGATTCGTCTCAATATATATTTTTGAAATATTAAATTTTTATAATTTTTTCACATGTAGATTAATAGATATTTATGTTTTAAATGGTGTTTTGTTGACTACCAAAAGTCAAAATGTGACAATCTTTTAAGGACGGAGGGAGTACTTGATTGTGTTTTCCTTTTCACTGACAATGTTTCAGATGCTTAATTAAGAAATCAATTTCCCTTTTATCTTATACTCCCTCCGTCCCTAAAAGATTGTCACATTTTGACTTTTGGTGGTCTTGTATCATTGTTATAGTACAATTTGGGTATAAGTACCAATGATAAAGTTTCAAGTGGGTACAATACACACGTAAAACCTTTAAATGGGTACCTGATGCACCGAATTATTGATGCACCGAAACCGGACTGGTATAGTGGATCCCATTTCAACCTAAAAAATAGTTTTAACCCTCCAAAACCCAGAACAGAGTAAGGATGAATTCAATTCACACAGTCACCCAAATTCATGAGACTTGACGAATCACTTGTAATTTCATAAAATGTCAACTCGAGTTAATCACAGCGTCAACATCTTCAAACGAAGAAAATGGAACCCAATTCCAATACCACATAGAAGCTTGCCTGAACCCAAAGGTGAAGATCTTGATTTCATCAATATAGCTCATAGTCATCTTATTCATTCGGATTGGTCTAACCTTGAAAAAATACGTTCTTTTCTCAACCCATTTAGATTAAATCACATTTTATTGAAAACCCAGAAAGATTTTGTAATTTCCCTCGAATTCTTCAAATGGGTTGCCTTAAAAAACCCATCTTTTGTTAGTCTTGAGTCAAGTGTGATTATGGTTCATGTTTTGACTAAGAATAGGAAGTTTAAGTCTGCTGAATTGATTTTGAGGGGGCTTATTGATTCTGCTTCTGGGTGTTTGGAGTTTCCGGATAGGTTGTTTAATGCTATTGTTTATACTTATCGAATTTGTGATTCTTCGTCTCGGGTTTTTGATTCATTGTTTAAGACTTATGCGCATTTGAGGAAGTTTAGGAATGCGACGGATGGTTATTTGAGAATGAGGGAGTATGGGTTCTTACCGACTGTTGAGTCATGCAATGCTCTTTTGAGCTCCTTGATGAGTATGAATCGTGTGGATATCGTTTTTTCTTTCTACGGTGAAATGTGTAGGTCGAGGATTTCTCCAAATGTTTTTACTCTGAATATGGTGATGGATGCTTTCTGCAAGTCTGGGAAGATAGAAAAGGCGGTTGAGATGTTTAAGGAGATGGAAAGTATGGGGTGTTGCCCAAATATTGGGTCGTTTAATATACTGATTTCTGGATATTGTAAGAGCACGCTTCTAAGCACTGCTATAAAGCTTAAGAGTGTGATGGAGAAGAAAGAAATCCACCCCGATGTAGTTACTTATAACATTCTCCTTAATTGTTTGTGCAAGGAACGGAAACTACATGAAGCAAGCAAGCTTTTCCATGAGATGAAAGCAGTGAAGGTATCTCCAAATATCGTGACTTACAACACATTGATAGATGGCTACAGCCGAGATGGGAACATTGAAATGGGAAACCGTCTTTTTGAAGAGATGTTGGAGAAGGGAGTTAAGGCTGATATATTAACCTACAACGCCTTGATCTCAGGACTATGCAAGGAAGGGAAGACGAAGAAGGCTGCATTTTTGGTGAAAGAACTTGATAAAAATAAGTTAGTACCAAATGCATCAACTTTTTCTGCTCTTATTCACGGCCAGTGTGCCAGAAAGAACCCTGAACGTGCCTTCCAGTTATACAGAAGTATGATAAGTAGTGGTTGCCACCCCAATAAATCAATCTTGACAATGTTGAGTTCCACCTTCCTCGACAACGAGGATTATGATGGAGCAATTCAAGTCTTGAAAGAAATGCTAGGGAGAAATATTGTTCCTGATCCAAGTATTTTATCTAATCTATGCACTGGACTCCACTGTTGTGGCAAAGAGCAGGTGGTCATGGACTTACGCAAGGAGATCGAAGTTAGAAATTTAATGCCTGAAGGTTTTTGCCAAGCCCTTTAAACTATCTTCAACACATTTAAATTGTTAAGAATATGAATCTTTTTTTGCAATACCTTGCCTACAGTTGTAAAATATGAAGTAGTATTTAGGCTTGTTTGAGTAAGCCGTAGTTGTACTCACCTCTTCCCTTTAAGAAGAATACCATTTTAGCCTAGTAGTTGGAAGTTGGATGAAGCCTGACAGTTGCACTATAAAGAGTGCAGTTATGTGAATTGTGAATGAATATGAAATTCTGTAGTCTATACCTTTTGTCTTGGTTGGAGGCGTAGAACAGCAAAACTTAACACGACAACAAGAACGGATATGCGGTTCAAATGGATGAAAACCACTATCATCCTGCCTTTGAAATCGAAAAAATGTCTCTAATCAGTGGCCACAACACCTAAAGAAACCTCTGTGGAGATGTGATGCAATGCAAGGAAATACAGTTGAATTAAAGTTGTAAAGTTGGTGAATCGCGTTCGAGCACCAATGTTTCAGTTTATTGCAGACCAGTGCACCCACAACAGAAGTCATAAAACACAGGGCAATAGCAATAGCTGGCTGCTTAAAATTGACTAGATATTAGCATCTCTCAAGCCTGTCAAAATTAGCAGCTGACTTTAGTACATGTAATGAAAAGAGGAACAAGAAGTAATTACAATGCGATAAAATTATATGTACTCCGTATATTTTATTACCTTTTGAAACCTAACCATTAATAATGTGATATGAAGATTAAACAAGTACCAAAATTTTACTTCTGTTTTTTTGTGGTACGGCCAACCAATTTGCATATGGATCAATGAAAATAAAAAATAGTCAAAAAATATATTAAAAATATAAAAAGATAAATATTTAAAATTATATTAATTGATTGATTGCTAGTTCACAAGAAAAAATTGTCAAAATATACACAAAAATATTTTAGAAACAGATTTTTATGTCGAATGATAACGAACACTAAAAAACGAAGCTAGCATGCACCAATATATATAAGCGTGCGTCCTGCGGAGGAACAGTCAGAGAATCCAGCGCGTCTGCCCAAAGTTAAGACTATCCAAATCCAGTAATTTCGCGGCTTTCTCAAACTGTATAATTAAACACCTTAATGTTAATTATCCAAATCTAACAATTTTCTCACTCAACATGTTTCAGGATTCATAATCGCGAGTTGACTGTGGTTAAATCTCAAAGTCTTTCATCGTGTTAAATGTTAATTGCTCAAACTAATTTTTCAGGTAATTGGAACACATTTATTATCTTTCATGCAACTTTTCTGCATAGTTGTTTTATTATATTGATTTTTATTTTGTTCGTAATTTTCATTGTGTTTATTGCTGTATACAAAATTTTCAGGTAGTTCAACCTCGTTTATGTGCTTTTTTCATGTATATATTGCTCATTGTGTTAATTGAGTTCAATTTTTTTCTGCTTGCAAGTTTATCGTATGTGCGAGATAATTTTCTAGTGGATTGAAGGATAAAATATTGAAATTTATAAACAAATTGATAAATTGCAGGAATTTAATTGATTAGGATTTTATTTTTCCAGATAGTTGCTTGCTAATGGCCATTAGCATAGATGGGGAGGGGATGGGGGTGGGCTCATGAATAGATGTAAGGGAGAGTAACATCTTCAAATTAATACTACCTCGATTCCTAAAAGATTGTTTGTTTGCTTTTTCAATGAGAAAAGTGAACAAACTTTGATGTATCAATTGACTTATACTGCTTAATTTGAATCAAATTTAGAGCTTCAATTCTTAATAAAGGTGAAAGTAATTCATCTTACTATATTTTGCACAAATTATTATACAGCATATAAACAAATATTGAAGTCAAGTTTTAAAAGTCAACACATAAAAAGTATGAAGTGGGCGATTGTTTAGGGGTTGAGGGAGTATTATATGAGGTATGATAAATATTGTATGCTCCATGTCATGTTGTGATCTATTTTTATTATTCAGGTATACTTATTGTACTATATAATGGCTTATGCTAAGCGAATACGAGGTCAAATAAAGTTTATACTTATACAATTGTTTGGATAATTGGATGAGGTTGATTATGGAGTCAATTTCTTGATCCATTTGCTGATTGTGTTAGTTATTCATACACTTCAAGTATTGCCAGTTCGCTGTAAATTGTGTTTCATTGTAGTCAACTTTTCGTAATAAGCTTTGCTTAATCCATATAGTGATGGTGATGAAATATTTTGTAGTGCTAAATTTTTGAGGATATGTTCTGGCTTCAAATTTAGGTAAGGTTTAGAATATGCTGTGTTTTTAGCTATATTTGTCTGCAATAGTTTTTGTTATAGTGACATTGTTCTCCTCAGCCAACATTTTCATGATTTTCTGTCCTAATAGGTTGTCAGTTTTTTGTTCCAGTACAAGAATATCGCTGCAAGATGTACAAAACATGCAATAAGGATGACTTAGATTCATTACCCACTGGGGTATATGAGATAACTGGAGAACCTGCTATCGTTATCAATGGCTTGCCTCCCGTATCCACAACAGATGACATGCCTACACCAGATGACAATGCTTCGTCATGTCCTGTTGTCAACGATACAGGCTTGGCTAAGAACCTAGGACTCGGTGAGTTATTGTTAGGAAGAGAAGTTCAGAAGTTGTTTGGAAAACAGCTCTATAGAGGGACAGTTTCTGAGTTTGACCAAGAGTATGGTTGGTATAAGGTTGTCTATGAAGATGGTGATTTTGAAGACCTTGAATGGGATGAATTGGTGAACATTCTGCAGCCTCTGGATATTTCAGTTCCAATAAAGACTATATTAATGAAGGTCCACGCAACGAAGCATAAATCAGTTACGAAATCTTCTAAAAGGCGGTCAAGAGCTAAACATGATGATGTGAAAACCTCAAATGTTGGAGGCGAGCTGAAGAAACCTACAGATGCTTGAGTGTTCTTGCCAAAATAGGTGAGCAGAACTAGGCAACTTCTGATTTTTTACGAAGTGATTTCAAGTAGTTGTCAACCCCTTGAGGCTGCATTGTATTAACCTCCTTTTATATTCCGCTCTTGCTTTCTTTTGCATAGCTGTGCAACTACAAATGTCCCACTGAATCAGGTAATCTACTCTTGCTTTTATTTTGCATAAATAATACTAACATTACCGTTCATTGTGCAGGTTTAGTGGGTTATGAGGACTGCTGCAAAGCATGCAAGTTCTCGAACGTTGATAATGTCAAGAATCTGAAATCAATGAAGACTTCAAATCAGTCATTCTCCTCCTTCACATTTAAGAGGGCTGAAACGATGAGGACGTGTTTGTTTTTGTGTGGAATTGATATGGAATGGGAGGAATTTCTATACAAATCCTCCAAACTCATTTCCATTTCAATTCCACACGAACGAACACGCTGAAGTTATTTCTCCTTCGTAGTTGTGATGATGATGCGTGGACTATTCAAACTCGAGATTGTTTAATAGATTTAGGACTCATCATTTTTTATATTTTGCCATTTTTGGACTCAAAATCATTGATGTACCCTGTAATAGTGGCTGGTGTTGGGTTAATGGTAGAATTTACATGAATTTCAACTGGATTTGTAGCATGTTTGATGTTACTATTTCTATGCACTTGCCTTTTGTCTACCTGTATCATAGCATATGTCTCACCAGCTTCATGACATACGGAAGTGTGAAACTTATTGTTTTACTTTCCAAGTTTGATATCTCATTTATAGTAGTATTGAAAGTTTACAACTAGTCAATTCTCGAGGTGCGAGAAAATAGAAATAGAAATTGTAAGTGATAAATTTGACGTAGTTCAAATTGGACCAAATGATATTTTAACCTCAAGTCTAATGAATTGAGTACTATACTCGAGTTAGTTATGTTTTAATTAATGGAGTGAATCGGAACGGCTAAGGTTCATTAATAGTACGGTTCATTAATGTCCATTAATTAATATATACAATTATTTTCAATTTAAAGATGGCATCCATTACTAAAATATACTCCCTCCGTTTCCATATACTTGATTGTTTAACAAAAATTTACTTAATAGTTGATTGTTTACGGAATTCAATGTACTTTTGAACTCATATTGTCATTTTTAACCTTGCTTTAGAGGTTACTTTTTATATTGAGACTATTATGTAGGGTATAATAGTAAATTTTTCTAGCCTCTTAATAAATCACTTTTTGGCTAAACAATCAAGTACATGGAAATGGAGGGAGTATCATTCTAAGATGGTACAACATAAAATGTTTAAAATAAATGTATCAAAATGATATTATACACCGATACAATTTGTGTAATAAAATCTGTTAAACAATTTGGTACAAATTATTTAAAACAGAACGAAAAACTTAATGAATTATAACTTCCCACAAAATAAAGTAGCCAAGTAGGGAATCAACTATCAGTCCTGTTATTTTTCAATATTATTTAATTAATGTCTATAAAACAACTAATATTACCCTTAATATCAACATTAATTAGAAAATACTAGTATATACTCTTAAATTTTTTACTATTTAACTATAAGAGAGAAAAGGCACATGTAATTGAGATGTATAATTATTAAGTTTAATTGGATTAACAAATTTTTTGTTTGAATAATTCATTGAAACAAAGTGATATAATTATTAAATTGAGATAAACTTAATACCAAATGAAAACAAGAGAAATAACATGAGAATTGTGCATTTAATTTTTGAACTAATGATTGTTAATTGTTATCTTGCCGTTGCTAAATCTGATTTTAAAATGAAAATCATACCCGACATTATTAAATAGGAGTTGATAATATTAAAGTGGAAATGAAGAGTCAATTATTATTAGCTATATTAGTGAAATTTAAAAATTGAAGCATTAGTTGAGAGTTGAGACTTGAGAATATGGATTATCATTAGATATAAAATATAATTATATAACTAATTATATATTTTTATTTAAAATAATAATAATAGATTATATTACCAAGCTACCGAGCCGGCTTGCCGAACTCACGAGCCGGAAACCCAAATTTCGAGCCAAACAGCTTATTTAGCTCGATTTATGCACAACACTACCAAATTTAATATGAATTGTATCATTTTAGCTCGGCATGTACTGATTAAAGTTATTTTCGAATCAACCTAATCATTTATAATTTTGTTATCCAATTTATAAAATCGGGGCCTAGTTTCATGCTGTAAAATCCATTTTATTCAATTTTTATTTTCTTACAAATTCGATATCATTATTATCTTTATTTTATTTGTTTTTTGAGTTGATTTATATATATTTTAAGATGTTTACGAGCGACTTTTTCTAACACAGTTTTCAAGCCCAATATCCATGAATTTTTTCAAATTGATAAAATCTTAAACTTTCTTTGGATTTTAAAACAAATCAATTTTCGAGGGGAAACACTACACACACCCAAATAGTGTTTCTTTATGAGGCAAATTGCTATTTTATCCCCGACTGGAACTTTCGTAAACATTACAATTAGAAATAGGGGCTAAAATAGTAATGTCACTCTTAAAAAAAAAAATTATTAGGGCATTGACAACTCAGATTTTCGAGTCAACCGAACTTGATTTGTCGAAATCCGATTTCATTCATTCTTCACCCAAACAGAAAAATCGCTTAGCCGCAGCGATAAGTTGTACTACCGCCACCTTCCACTGCAGAAGTTGTACACTCTTGAAATTAAACAAGATGAATCTTCTGAGGTCATCAGTGAAATCCAGCCGTTTGATTCAATTGAATCAGATCAATCAACGGTCAGCATCGCTCCTTCCCAGAAGATTTTCAACTGAAGCTGAAGCACAGAAGCAAACCGATGCTGTCAATTCATTTATTCAAAAACCTTCCTCAGGTCATATACTTCCCCTAAATATTGTCCACTTCTGAATATTCATGGTTAACTTTTTTTAATTATCAATACGATTATTTATATATGTGGTATAATATTTGATGAAAATATATTTTCATTGTAATTTATTGACGAACGTGCTAATTCGTCAATTAATGCTACAAAGTTGGTTACTTTTGGCAATTGAAGATCAAATTGTTTATACGCGGGGGGGTTTAGGGTTTTATGTTTTACCATTACTTTTACCTTCTAAGTATCTACTTACTAATATTGCAAATGTGTTGTATTTGCGAATGATTGAAATGATGATCGATATGTACGGGTTTGTAGTATTTATGTTAATTTTTTGAAGTTGCATTTGATTTTTGTTTGTCTTTGTTTTTTCGGTGTTGCATTGATTCTCCAAGGATTCATAGTGGTTTCGGTTTATACATGCCGACTTAGCTTAAGGTGGCAATTATGCATTAATTTGGCATTGTGATTAATGCATATGGTGTTTCATAAATGATGCTTAAGGACTTGGGGCTCGTTGATGTGATGCATGCATTAATAAGTATTGTATTGATGATATAATTTGTAATTCGATCTCCATGAAGTATATAAAACGGATGAGTTGTCAGCAACTTAGCTAATTATACTACTCTCGTCCTGTAATTGCTGTGTTTTTCAGGCTTGTGTTATGGTAGAATTCAGGGTATCACAAAGTACACCACAAAAAGTGATGTTTGCAATTTGCTGGAGGGGTGCAACTTGAACCTAGATGATGTGAGAGTTGATTACAACTGGACCTTTGTACCTTCATCAATGTAACATTCTCCATCTTTAGCTTTACTTTTAATCTTGTTAAAAGCTTGAACCTTGAAGAAGCTTATTTTTATAATATAAATTACCTCTGGTCATTGGTTTTTTTCTTCTTCTTTGGACTCAACAATGTGAAATGTCATGTGTATTCCATTTTATTATCACAATTATACTATCATTGATTCACTCGAATACTTTGATGATTTTGTTACAAGAAGGCTTGGGTGGTAGTGTAATAAGTTTAGATTCAACTTCATAGAACATAGTAGAAATCTCAGAACTCAGTTATCATTTTTATAAATGTTAAGTGAACTTTTGCATGTTGGGGAATATAAAGCTGCTGCAAGGATATCTATACTATACATAAAGCCTAAGGGCCAAAAAAGCTACATGGCACTCTCTTATTTTTTGTATTTTTTAAATTTATTGGTAGTTATTTTTCTCACTTATTAATAGTTGGTAGTTACCAAAATAAAATTTCATGATAAAAAATATTTTTACCTATAGGAGATAAAATTGTTTGTATATCTCATTTTTAATCCTTTTTTTTAAATATATCAATTAAATTCATTTAACTACTTGAATTTGTTATTGCTTTAAGTTAATCATTGAAGAAATTTATTGTGTGATTGTGTCCATTATTTTTGAGTAAACAAAGTTTAACTGAACAAAATATTAATCCGCACAGGCATTGACTGTGCAATGTTACTAGTTTATTTAAGTGCCAAAGGCAATTGTTCGAAGAGAGTATGATTAAAATGAGAATCATAACTTGTATTATGCTGGAGTTCAAATAATATATCAGGAATCAGGACTTGTTGATGATTACAGTTACCTATGTTCTCACGGAGAACATAATAGCAATGTAGATAGATCAGTGGTGCTATGTGTCCACCTTCTTTGTTCATAACATAACAGGTCACAATGACACTTACACAATACCCTGTCGGCATCCACCACACATAATGATCCCATCACCTCCCTCCTACCACCGTCCAAGGATGTAAATCTACAAGTGGAAGCTAACCACAAAATTAATACAAGAGGAATGTATTAATCAACCAATGAGGACTGGGTTCTCAATACATTTTTAGAAGATATTGGGAGAGAATATAAAACTGTTGGATTAATATTGACAGTAGAGCCCTCCACTAATCGTTTCTTTTGAACTCTTAATGATAATCAGGCTTATTCAGTTTCCTTCCCGAGATGCTTATGAAGTTGCGCTTAGAGCAACAAGAAAGAATCGCCTTCATAGATTGAATCAGGTAATGTCTGGAAACTGAAAAATAATTGTTGATGTTTTGTTGTTGTCCTCAATGATATATTTGAGAACAAGCCCAGAGCTGATTGACTTGCTTTAATTGGTAGGCTGATCGTTCTGCATGGGATCTTGTAAAGTCTTATGAGGGAAGAACTGTAAGTCCAAATTTTATTAAGTTGTCTCATTCTTCAATCTTGTCTGTTCATAATGTTCATCGCCTGTAGTTTTCTCGCCCTGGTAGTATCTTAGTGCCTTGCAATACACATTCATGTTCATTTAAGTCACAAGTGTATAATTCCTTCCCCATTTAGATCTTGTTGCAAGGGATTCCTCGCAATGCACTCTTTGATGATGTCGAGCGATTCCTTTCTGGTTGCCAGTATGATTCATCCACCCTCCAATTGTTTGCCAGGTGAATCTTTGTACAACTTATCATCAATTACGCATATTGTTATCACATGTGTACTCACAACAATTTAGGCCAGTATAGTTCGTGCTATATGTTTGGTCATTCATTTTACTTCTTGTGATATCTTTCGCCAACTAAATGTTCGAGTTACTTGAGCAGGTCAGCATTCCCTGAGCGTATAAGGATGGCGACTGCGAATTTCCCATCACAGGCTCTAGCCATGCATGCATGCATTACCAAGGACCGTGGCTTCTGCCTCAACAATCAAATCTCTGTTCAAGTGCTTCAGTAGCTTTATGATATAGCCTTTTCAATTTCGATAAACCTCTCTTCCTGTTTAGACTGAACTTTAGGAGTATTGGTTATTTTGAAGAAAATATTTTTTTCACCTCTATTAAAGGTTCTGAATTAAGGGATTTTGGATTCAGTTATTTTATCAGTGTCAAGCTATTTGCTCTGAACTTAGATTATGTAAAAATAAAAAAAATACTATAAAATCTCAAAAAGAGGTTTATATTATGCTTAGCCAGTCATTTGACTAGCAGGAATTTTGCTTATAAAATAAAATCCTGAAAGTTGATTACATATGTGTAACTTATTTTGCAGGTTATATTTATTTCCTAGTAGACTAGACATTCAAACGATAGGTAGGAATAGCCATAAGATGGCTTGCTCTTGTAGTGACAAGACCAAATTCCTCACTCATATCCAATTCAGTATGCAACATTCCATTAGGAAGTTCCCAATCAAAGCAATGAACCAGCTGAGCCACCACCAGCGAAACCACGATCAACCCGAGTTGCATTCCAGGGCACCCTCTCCTCCCTGATCCAAACGGTATCAGCTGGAAATCCCGCCCACGAACATCTATTTTACTTCTCTCGAACCGTTCTGGGATGAAATTCTCCGGGTCACTCCATGCTTCAGGATTGCGCCCAATGGACCATGCATTTATGATAACTCGAGATTTCTTAGGTATGTGAAATCCCTCAACGGTGCAATCTTCCAATGCCTCGTGTGGAATGAACAATGGCGACACTGGGTGGAGTCTCATGGATTCTTTTATCACCATGTTTAGATACTCGAGTTTGCACAAATCCGACTCTTCAACTATCCTGGTTAGGCCTACTACTTGTTCCAGTTCTGTTTGGACATTCTTCATTAATGTTGGATTTCTTAAAAGCTCTGCCATTGTCCAATCAATTACTGCTGCTGAAGTGTCCATTGCATCAACAAGTATGTCCTGGAATGCCATAAGAATGAGGAATCTTATAACTGTTAGGTTCATAATGTATCTCATCAACAATTTGCATGACTAATATACATGTTACCATGAACAACAACAAAATTTTAAGCCATATGGGTCACTTTTTCTTGATTTAGCTATTAACTTTAGTTATAACCAAATGATGTTGTGAAATGAGTTTCCGATTGCCTGTTACAATTTGACTGACACTCTCCGGCTTAAAATCATTACAACGAACAGAGTGAAACGGATCATCAGATGTATGATGAAGGCATACCAGTAAAACAGCTTTGACATGGCGACGATCAAATGTAAACTCAGCTTGTCCTGATGTCAATATACCCAACATGGTGTCAACAAAATCCATGTTTTTAGCCTCTTGATTCTCATGACCCCTTGATGATTGTTGTTCATGCTCATCAAGAATCTTCTCTAAGAATGTATCAAATACATCACTGACAGCTTTGAAGCGGGCAGTGAGTCCCTGCAGATCTAGTTTCCCAAGGTAAGGGAAGTAATCACCAAGGTTAGGCGTTGCTGCTATTTGCATTCCCTCTCGAATCACACCTTCGAATCCTTTCTTATCATCAAATTCTTCATCTGTATACTTCTTCCCAAATATCATCCTGTCAGTGGTTTATATATTACATGAGACACAATAATAAGCATAATTAGGAAACGACAATTCATAAAATTTTACCATAATATCATATAGTAACTACTGTAATTCTGTGTGGTACATAACTTAAGCATTATTGTAATCACTGATGTTGAAATAGGGTCAAGGATCAACATATGACATCTGGAATATAGTCTTTCAACATAAAAATATTCGAACCCCTGTTATCCTGCTTACCTCGTTAAGGCAGAAGCCTCGTTGAAGGCAAAAGAGCATGTTAATGTAACGTAATGAATCTAAACTATACCTGCAAGTCATGTTTGTATTCAAGGTCGAGACGTGGGAGCTAAGATCAACAACAGAACCATCCTGGGAAAGACATTTAAGCAAGTCAATGAAATTTCCAATCTCTTCCCTTCTCATAGGATGAAATGAATTGATCTTCGAGTTACTAAGCAACTCGAAAGTGCACAGTTTCCTCATATTCCTCCAATAATGTCCATATGGAGCAAAGGACAAGTTAGTTTGATCATATGCAATGTACTTAGCAGCTTCATGTGGAGGTCTACTAGCAAAAACAAGGTCATGAGTTTTGAGAAATTGCTCGGCTGCATGAGGAGACGAGACTATAATATTGGGTATCATCCCAAGTTTCAAGTACATGATTGGACCATGTTCATTGGCTAATTTGTGCAAATCTTGGTGAGGATTTTTTCCTAGGAGATGAAGATGTCCCAAAATTGGAAGTCCTTTTGGACTTGGGGGTAGTGATATCAAAACCATGGGTATAGTTATATTAGTTGAGATAATATTATTTATTTCTAGAGGCTTAGAGAGATTGTGGAGCTTAATGAGGATATTTATAGTAGTCAAGCAAAGTTGAGGACAATACATGCACAAACTTACCATCGATGAGAAGGCCGGGGGTATATAAGTCATTATATTAATCCTCTTCCCCTAGACGATGAAGCCCCTACACCACTTCCCAGTTCCCACTGTCCCTTCACTTAAAATCGACCATCATTTCTCTTTTTTCCTCAACTCTAATAATAATCTAGAAAATATCATTAGTACTGTTGTTTTTTACCAAAACAATATAATTTCAGTGAATGATCCAAATCTCTTCGTTATCTCTCATTGCACGAAGAAAATTTGGTTTATTATTGAACGCATTATAGATAGAATAATTATATTGGAAATGAAGTAGCCATGCATGGCTCTATGTTGGGATTTTGGTCTGATTTAGATGAGATGCGGAATGTATATAATTGGAAAAACGAGATTGATCATTCAATATTTATTAATAACTCGTATACAATCTTCTAATCAACTGATTGGTTTACGATGATCATATAATTTTCAAGACATATTATTATTTTGTTTTCTAAGATATGATATATAATATACATTTATAATATTTATGAACTTTAATAATCAAAAGAAAATAATTTCATAAAATAATACTATAAATACAAACGGAATAATATGAAATAAAATTATAATTTATCATATTAAAAAATAAAAGTATTAATAGTTAAAGACATATACGAAAAAGGAAGAATGAAAATGTGAAGTTAAATGAGATGAATATAGTATTACAAAATACTCCGTAATGGTAAGACATATCAATATAATAATACTTGGATGGTTAGTCAATTATTTAATGAACTTTTCTACTCGATGGACTGCATAAGTATAACCAGTGCTAATTAGAGTACTACTCATCTGTTTTTCTCAAGTAAAATTATTAGTCACTTAGCTTTGAAATCCTTTTTTAGTGGATACCTAAATTTTCATTATTTTATTGCGATTATATTGTCAAATTTGGATTTTTAAAAATTATTTGTTAGGTGGGATTTGTGGGTTGTATTTTTTGTATTATGTGAGGTAAAGGAAGAGTGATTAGATCCCATTCAACGGAGATCACCACAAAAGTCAACTAGCTTACCGTTTATGGTTGAAGCATTCCAGAAACAATTTTCAATGTAGAGTTGTCGCATACTCCATGTACGTATAACCTTCTAGATGTGGTCATCAAATATCTGAATTCTGGGTGGGGTGGTGTTAAGAGTATATGAGTTCCATTCTAAAATCAATTGCCAATAAAGGGAGTAGCCCAAGATCTTATATATTGACCCGCGAGGACACCATGTAGGAATAAACTGTTCCTCCCTTATATTATTCACAATGATACAATATTTATAGAGTACAATATGGAGGCTAAATAACCTAATGAGCTTAGGGCATGCTAAATAACGTAATGGGCTTAGGGCATCATGCCCATATAAATATACTAAATAATATATTGTTACTGGTGTAATTAGTACATAAATATACTAATATATACAATATCGTCTAACACACCAATATCCGATGTGAGACGTACATCTTAACAAATGGGGTGGGATGGGTTACGGGGTTTGGGGTGGGATGGGGTAAAGTTTGGAGTTGGGATGAGGTGTATTGAAAAAGAAAAATAATAGGAATTTAATTTTAATTATGTGAAATATTTTAAATATATTTTTAATTATTTGAAATAGTGACATAGTATAATAATTATTTTACTATTTAAAATTACAAAAAAATTGTTCACGGGACATGCAGAACAAGATGAATAATCAATAGATCATGAGGGCAAACACCAAAAAGCCTTAATTTTAATTATAACTTTTGTTTCATTTAATGGTTATATTAAAAAAATCATATGCAATAATATTACCACGTGAAATGTACATCCTTCCTTACTAATATTATAAAAAATGTAAGAAAATAATTTTATAAAATACATATGTACGGTCTTCTAATCAACTAATATTAATTATTTCACGAAGACCATATTTTTCAAGGCATATTATTATTGTTATTATTATTTTGTTTCTAATATATGATATATCTAATACATATTTATAATATTTATGAATTTCAAATAATTGTTATATTATATTAATATTACAATGTTATTATATAAAATTTAATGAAAATTTAAGTTTCTCTCATAACCTTAATTTACCGTCCATGCTTTTTCACTTAATTTAGTGAAAAACAAAACCAAAAAAAAAGATTTCTATTTTGAACAAATGCTTGTCAAATTTAAAGAAGAGAGTAATAGTTAAAGACATACGAAAAACGCAAAATGAATATATGTTAAGTCAAATGAATTGAATATAGTATCGGTTGATATTGACGCAAGCAAGACAAGTTGTTTAATAAGTAATTGTTAAATTCTTTGAAACATCTTCATCGTCTCCGCTGTGATAAGACCGGCGGCTGTTGGCTGATGGTCCACTTTATCAGTTTTTTTCTTCTTCTTCTAATCTTGCCATAAAAGGAATGAGGAAGAATTGTGGTAGTGGTTAAGTGTTAGGCCTATTTCGATCAGGTATTTTTATTAGTTGGGCTGGGTCACAATAGGGCTCAGGTTTTTTGGCTTTTAGTTTTAGGCTTAGTGGCCCATTTGTCCTAATTTATGCTTGAATATGAGCTTTTTTCAGTAAATATTATTTATGTTTTGGTTTCGTTACTATTAATATACATTGCTAATTATCAAAAAAAGAAGTTAGCGAGTAATACCCCAATCAAATCATGGTGATAGATTCTCGTTTCCAATTTTATTATTATTATTATTATTATTATTATTATTATGTATTTTATCATATTCACAATTTATGTCGTTTTCATTTTTGCATGCTCAATTTTGACTATCAATTATTTATTATTCTTCATTTGAAAAAATATAAATTAATATCGATAAATTTATATTTAAGAGTATTTTCATAAAATAAATTTATAATATAACTAATTAGTTATTGCTAATCAAAGTTAGACACGGAAAAATGAAAAAGACATATAATTTGAAATGAATTGAGTATGTATTTGTAAACTTCATAATTGGAGTTCTTTCGACCAATAAGTTTATTTGTAATATGTACGAATTCATGTTTTATGTAATGACATGAATTATCAATAAAAAATATTTTTGGGTTAATCGAATAGTTTAGTGAAAAAAGCTGATGTTAGTGACCAAAAGGTCTGAGTTGGAGACTCATCTTATCATTAATTACCAAAATATAATTGTCCATAATAATAATAATAATAATAATATGTCCTTAATGATATGACATGTATAGAGTTTATTTGGTAAGCTAGGAAATTGAAACTGATCTGGTACATATTTAGATTATTTTCGATAGGAGGTAATTTCTCTCTTATATATTTTTCGTCACATTATATTATTTATCTTTCATATAATTATATATTTTTATTTATTTTTCAAATATCTCTATATTCCATAATAGGAGATATTTAAAAAAGTTATCTTATTTTCTCTTTCTTCCACATTATTTTCTCTTAAATAAATATATAGAAGGAGAGGAAATTGAAAATAAAAATGATATCCAAATCCTGCAAATTGATTACATATGTGTAACTTATTTTTCAGGCCTTATATTTAATTCTTAGTAGTCTAGACATTCAAACGATAGGTAGGAATAGCTATAAGATGGGTTGCTCTTGTAGTAACAAGACCAAATTCCTCACTCATATCCAATTCAGTATGCAACATTCCATTAGGAAGTTCCCAATCAAAGCAATGAACCAGCTGAGCCACCACCAGCGAAACCACGACCAACCCGAGTTGAATTCCGGGGCACCCTCTCCTCCCTGATCCAAATGGTATCAGCTGGAAATCTCGCCCACGAACATCTATTTTACTTCCCTCAAACCTTTCTGGTATGAATTTCTCCGGGTCACTCCATGCTTCAGGATTGCGCCCAATGGACCATGCATTTATGATAACTCGAGATTTTTTAGGTATGTGAATACCCTCAACGGTGCAATCTTCCAATGCCTCGTGTGGGATGAGCAATGGTGCCACTGGGTGGAGTCTCATGGATTCTTTTACCACCATGTTTAGATACTCGAGTTTCGCTAAATCGGACTCTTCAACTATCCTGTTTAGGCCTACTACTTGCTCCAGTTCTGTTTGGACATTCTTCATTATTGTTGGATTTCTTAAAAGCTCTGCCATTGTCCAATCAATTACTGTTGCTGAAGTGTCCATTGCACCAGCAAGCATGTCCTACAACACTATAAGAATGAGGAATTTTATAACTGTATCTCTTCAACAATTAGCATGACCAATATACATGTTGCCATGAACATCAACAAATTTCAACTCATATGGATCACTTTTTCTTGATTTAGCTATTAACTTGAGTTATAACCAAATGATGCTGTTAATGTTTCGATAAATGAGTTTTTGGTCGTATGTTGCACTTTGTGTGAGTGAATGATCCTCTCCGTCTTAAAGTCACGAAAATGCACTAAGTGTATCCGATCATCAGATGTATGATGAAGGCATACCAGTAAAACAGCTTTGACATGGCGACGATCAAATGTAAACTCAGCTTGTCCTGAAGTCAATATACCCAACATGGTGTCAACAAAATCCATGTTTTTAGCCTCTTGATTCTCATGACCCCTTGATGATTGTTGTTCATGCTCATCAAGAACCTTCTCAAAAAATGCATCAAATACAACGCTGACAGCTTTAAAGCGCGCTGTGAGTCCCTGCAGATCTAGTTTCCCAAGGTAAGGGAAGTAATCACCAAGATTAGGCTTCGCTGCTAGTTGCATTCCCTCCTGAATCACACCATGAAAGCTTTTGTTCTTATCGCCAAACTCTTCATCTGTATACTTCTTCCCAAATATCATCCTGTCAATAGTTTAGCTAGATATATCACTGAGATGCAATTATAACCAGAAAACGACAATCATAAATTCTTAACATAGTATCATAACTAATTCTATGTGATACGTAACTCGAGCTTTATTGTAATCACTAAAGTTGACAGAGGACCATGGACCAACATATATAGTATCATAACTAAAGTTGATGAAAGTATACTTCCGAAAGATGTATGATCGAACGATACACTTTCATAATATATGTATCAGCTTCGATATCCTTCACCCTATATAATCATATCTATTTATTTTTTACATTTTTAAAGGAATTGAGGCATGCTAATATCCGAACCCCTCTTATCTCGCTTAGACGAAAGCCTCCTCGGCAAAAGGAAGAATATATACCTGCAAGTCATGTTTGTGTTCAAGGTCGAGACCTGGGAGGTAATATCAACAAGAGAACCATCCTGAGAAGAAGATTTAAGCAAGTCAATGAAAATTCCAATCTCCTCCCTTCTCATAGGATGAAATGAATTGATCTTCAAGTTACTGAGCAACTCCAAGGTGCACAATTTCCTCATATTCCTCCAATAATGTCCATATGGTGCAAAGGACAAGTTAGTTTGATCATACGAAATGTACTTAGCAGCTTCATGTGGAGGTCTACTAGCAAAAACAAGGTCATGAGTTTTCAAAAATTGCTCGGCTGCATGAGGAGACGAGACTACTATATTGGGTATCATCCCAAATTTCATGTACATGATTGGACCATGTTCATTAGCTAATTTGTGCAAATCTTGATGAGGATTTTTTCCTAGGAGATGAAGATGTCCCAAAATTGGAAGTCCTTTTGGACTTGGGGGTAGTGACCCTCTCTTTTTCTTGATTCTCCTCTTCAAGATCATATCAAGTAGAGCAGTAATAGCTATTACTACTAGTAAAGTTTTCCATATCAAAACCATGAGTTTATAGTTATATTAGTTATTTATTCAAAGAGGAATTGGAGAGATTATAGACCAAATGAGGATTTTTGTAGTAGTGAAGCACAGTTGAGGACAATACATGAACATAGTTACCATCGATGAGCAGGCCGGGGTATATATGTCATTATACTAATCCTCCCATCATGAAACAATCATCGGGTTCAGACTTCTTACTTATGTTATACTAGAAAAATTGTCACAAAATGATTTTACGAGTAATATTATAAATATAAGCAGAATGATATTAAATTTTTATTTTTAAAATATTGAAAAAATATTAGTAACTAAAGGTGAATACGAAGAACGAAAAATGGAAATATTAAACTTAAATGAATTAAATATAATATTGGTGGTTGATATTGGCGCAAGAGCAGATGTTATTATGATTGTTAAATTGTTTGGAACATATTTATCGGGTCCACTATGACATTGAATATAGTATTGCCTCTTGCATAAGTGCATAGTTGCATGTCATGATATACGTGTCTTGTTACCACAGATGGGCGGCTGATGATGTTCCCGCATTCAGGTTTTCTTAAAACAAAAAAAGATCTGACAATAGTACTGACCAAGTTGTAGCGGTTAAGTGTTTGAGAATAATAACATAATAAATGGTCTTTGACATCATTTATATATAAAAGAAAAGTTTTGTTAGATGATTTCATATTTCAAATCGACAAAATATGATTTTTTTTAATTCACCCTAATTCAAGTCCAATTAACACATTTACATCGTCTATTTTTCTAATAAGAGTTAAATGTGTTAATTGAACTTGAATGAGATGTGAATAAGAGTTAAATTGAGGGTTTATGAGAGAAAAAATGTGTTTGGACGGAATTACCTTTCAAAAACTGATGGAGAGATCCAAATGAGGCACTCTTTCAAACATTAGTGATCATATTTGGTCGGTCTGAAACATGAGTAATTTAACTTACCTTTTTTCCAAACGTAAGTGATGTCAGAAGTCATTTGCCCATAATAGTGATAGTATTGATAATACGACATTGTAGAGTTTTTAATAATAAAAAATTGAAACTTTTAGTCAATACAATTATTAAAATCAAAAGTTTTTTTGTCAAAATAACTATCAAAGTCGAACCTTTTTGTGAAGCAACTACCAAAATCAAAATTTTTCGCCAACTAACTATCAAAATCGAACCTTTCTGCCAAAAACTACGAAAATCGAACCTTTTTTTCAAAGCCGAAACTTTTACTCAAAACAATGGCTTATTTTTATTTTGGACACTGAACTATCACGTAAGTTTCAAATTGGACCCTGATACTATCCTAAGACTCATTTTGGACCCTATACTACGGTTTGTCTCATTTTGGACCCTAAAATGCCAAATATGATAAAATTTCATTTTAAAATAAGGGCAAACTCGGAATAGCACATATATTAAACTTTTGGGGCATAATTTACAAATAACAAAACTTGTTAAATTAAAAATAAACCCACCCTCTTCATCTTCTTCATCAAACCCCCATTTTATCTTCTTTATTATTGGTATTTTGGGTGTTTGAACAGTATAATTTTGCAGAAGATCGAAAAGGTTTGTCCAATAATTAAAACTCACAACAAGAGTAATTAACAGTGAGTATGTATGATGTAAGAGAACTGATTTAATTAGCTACTGACAACAGGATTCTTCTTCAACCTCTCTAAAACTTTATTTTGTAGAGCTCTCTTCGCTTTTGCTAAAGCATCAAGAGACGACAAGCCTACACTTTTGCCAGCATCTGATGCTGCCCCATCTGTACTAGAGTTCCCAGGAACCTCATGAGATCTGTTACTATTATTTCCTCTATTTTCATTGGTTGTAGTAATTGAAGATACCTTGGAAGAAGTAGGACGGCTTCGAGCCACATAAATCTGAGCCACACCACTTGATGCTACACTGGTTGGTTCCATAGCCACACCCTATAATTGAGGAAGCAGATCAATAGGAAAAATCACACTAGAAGAAACAGACTACATAGAAAAACTAGCAAGAATATATTGATACCATCTGAGGATAGTTTAGTGTGAGCTCCCGCTATTTAAGATAGTAGCCTTAATAGGTAAAACTGAGGAAAAAAACAAGAGAGTTCATTGTAGAACTAGGTCATAACCAAATAAACGAGGCTTTGAAATGGGGGTCTGATGAAGAAGATGAAGAGGGTGGGGGTTTGATGAAGAAGATGAAGTGGTGGGTTTATTTTAATTTAACAAATTTTGTTATTTGTAAATTATGCCCCAAAAGTTTAATATATGTGCTATTCCGAGTTTGCCCTTATTTTAAAATGAAATTCTATCATATTTGACATTTTAGGGTCCAAAATGAGCCGAACCGTAGTATAAGGTCCAAAATGAGTCTTAGGATAGTATCAGGGTCCAATTTAAAACTTACGTAATAGTTCAGGGTCCAAAATAAAAATAAGCCCAAAACAATTACCAAAATCGAAACTTTTGTCAAAACATTAATCAAAATCGACATTTTATGGATGGTACCCCATTACGGGGCAACACTATACATACACCCAAACAATAATTCATTATGTGTGAAAATTACAATTTTGATCCTCAATTATTTTTCTTTTTTACTGCCTTTTAAATAGGAGGTAAAATCATAATTACTGTTTTATTTGGTGTGTATAACAGATCAATCCATCAAAATAGTGTCAGACGAACTGTTGAAGTTAATTGTAATTTGTAAGTAACTAAGTAACAAAACACTATCATGACAGCGGGATCCACATCCATACACACCCAATTAGTTATTGGCTATAGCATTAAATAATTATTTTGCTTTAAAAAAAATAATAATAATAATAATTATTTTGCTTCACATATAACTTTCTTATCTAATATATTTGCAAATAATATATAAGATAAAATTATCATTTCATACTATAAAAATTTATTATTTGAGTGTGTATATAACAGACCAGTATGTCCGCTAATCACTAAATGAGCTATTCGATTAAGGGAGTTCGATAGATTTCCCACATTTCTTGGATCACTATTGGAGGATCCCATAGCCAGCTTCCTTTTGACTGTCAACTCCCTCAAACACCTAAGTAATTTGATCACGAGTCTACCTAACTAGAAAAAGATCAATTTATTCCTCTGTTTCTCGCTTATCACAATAATTTGCCTACAGAGTTAAGAAAATATATATGCATAATCAGAAGTCATTCATCAATTAACATTTCATATTAGTACCTTGAAGAATGTGTGGATAAATAAAAAGCTTTAGATATATCCTAATGTCAATTTTATCTGCTTTAATAGACCGTCTTTATTTTATATTATCTTTAATATATATTTACGTTATTCTCCATCACTTGAAGATTTGATTGCTATAATAGCACTTTATGTACTTTAAATGTTCATATTATCTATAAAAAAGTTAACTAATTTACAGTTTCTTCAACTTTTCACTAAAAAGTCATCCCAAACGAGTGAACTTTCGAAATAAATGGAGAAAAAAATCAATATTAATGTATATTCCAAACATAGATTAAATTTGGACACTAAAATCACTAATTCTTATAAAATTTTAGGATCATAAAGAGTGATAATAATATAGCACCTCTAATCTAATCTGATGGGTCGAAATTTGAAATTTATTTCTTATTTAAATTGTAAGACCGACATGGAAATTGGTTATAAATACAATATTGAGGAAATTGGCAATATGGTATTTAAGATTGATCTAAATGAGCCCACGATTATCTCATGTGAGAATATCACATTAAATATAGAAACAAAACTCCTACAATTCACCAAATAAAAAACTAGGGAATTACTCCATTTATACACCAATTGGTTTTAGGATTGTGCATTTTGGACTATGAAGTGTGCTATCTCGTCTCATACATGTGTGGCATAGGCCTGATTAGTGAAATTTTTACAAATTCGAAAATTAAATTGTGCTCCCTTTCCTCATATGTATGTGGCCAACTCCGAAAATTAAATTGTGCTCCCTTTCCTCATACGTGTGTGCCCTATCCGTGATTAGTGAAATTTTTACAAATTCAGAAATTAATCTTATCATATAAATGTATTGGATACAACATTTAATATAATATAATTTAAATTATAAAATTGATCATATCAATAAATACACTGTAAAAGATATTTCCCCAAAAAAAGTATAGGACATAGATGAATTATAGGGCTATTAGAAAACGGACATAAATTCCACCAATATATTTTAGTCATCAATTTTTAATAAAGATGAGTAACATTCCATCTTTACATTGATTTCGATCTTTTCTACATTTATTTGAATTAAATATTAGTGATCTAGTAAGATTTCATGTTTTGCTTTCTCTATTTATACTAACATTCTTTTGCTTCAGAAGAGTAGAAAATTATTCACTCTAAAAAAGAAAAAGAAAAGTCATCCTGTGTTCTTCATCACTATTTTATACTAGAATGGAAAAACACACATCCAAATTGCTTTGCTTTGTTGCTCTCGTCCTGATCGGGATGCAAATAGGTAATGTCGGTAAATTATTGAATAAGTTATATATTTATCCAATTTTGAATATAAATCAATTACTTATTATTATGCAGACGATACTCCATTGAAGAATGTATCGGCAGTCCTGCCTTTCCCAAATCCTCCATGTAAATCAGCAAGCGATTGCGTGGGTGTGTGCGGCGAACATAAACCGATTTGTATAAATAATGTATGTCAATGTGGTACACAAAACGTCGTGCATAATGAGGAGGTTCACAAATGAGGAACATTATTATGAATATCTATGATAGAGACTGTGTGATACTCTGTAGAGATCATTGATAACAACATATATTCCCTTATATTGTTGTAATTTTGAACCATTCAATACAAATATCTATCATACTCTCAATATAATGAGCAACTCGAAGGTGCACAATTGCCTCATATTCCTCCAATAATGTCCATATGGTGCAAAGGACAAGTTAGTTTGCTCATATGAAATGTACTTAGCAGCTTCATGTAAGAAACTAATCTTATAAAATAATATTATTATAAATATAAGCGGAATGATATCAAATTTTTATTTAGAAATATTAAAAAAATGTTAGTAGTTAAAGGTGGATACGAAAAATAAAAATATTAACTTAAATGAATTGAATATAGTATGGCCGGTTGATATTGAGGCAAGACAAGATCTTTTATGATTGTTAAAATGTTTGAAACATCTTTATCGCATTAGTGCATAGTTGCATGTCATGATATATATGTCTTGTTACCATAGATGGGCGGCTTATGATGTTCTGCTTTGAGCTTTAAAAAAAATATTAATAATATGACATTTGTAGAGTTTCTAATAAAACAAAGTTATCTAGCCTGCAAAGACAACTAATAATCGAAAATAAGAAATAGATAAAATACAATTATCGAAATTGGAATATAAAAATCATTAACAACACTTGAAAATCAAGCAATCAGCTAATAACTATTCACAAGGATTTTGAGTTGTGAGCCAATCTGGACATGGCCAGAACAATTTGCCATGTCCGTAAGACTTATAATCATGTTCATCTCTTTCGATTTTCCAAACAGTGTATGACATTTGAACAAATGTAATAAAGTTGTAGAGATCATCATCGCTATCATAATCATCATCTGGAGTAACGGTTGAACCAAAGATGCAATTCTTGATCCCACTTGGGATTTGCAGAGAAGTTAACGAAAACGACCATGGGAATTCCCGCGCTATGACGAACACTCTATCATCCAAATGCCTCACCTCAACCCACCCGTTTACCTCATCCTCCAACTTATGTAATCTAATCGGAACCATCTCGTCGTTCCCATAGTACACGCTCGACGAACTCCCCTCATCTCTAGGCTCGTTAAATTCAACTACGAAAAGGTCCCCGGAAGACTCAATGAAGTAAAAACAAGCGTCAACATAGTCATCAGGCGATAAACGGGGAGCAATTTCAATTGGATCGAGAGATGAAGTAAACACAACAGTATTGGCATCGAATCCAACACCCCATACTCTGCCTCGATGGAGCTCGATATCTGAAAATTTGATGCTATCTAACTCTTTTACCACAACCCATTGGGAGTTTTCTAATTTATAGAAAACTAAATTTCCATAGCGCGTTAAGATCACCATCATTATCTCATCATAATGTTGAGTAGACGATATCAATACCGCCTTTCTGAAGTTATCAACGAGGTTTAGATTCATATTGAGAACCGTTAGTGTTTCATCATCGACAAACTTCAACGACTCAGTACCATAAACTGTCTGCAACTCCGTGATTTTGTAGTCAACGAGGTTTAGCACTTTTGGTAACTGAGGGTGTCGCTTATGGTCGATCCGCAAGCTTGTGAGTGGGTCTACAAGATACAGTTTATCTCGAACAAACTCAACCGCGATCACCCAAGAAGTTGGTGATGCTGATGAGTCTTCACGATCGATAAGACGTGGCTCGATGCAATAAATGGTGATGTGATTGAGGTGACGATAGTCCTGATCGAGCTTATCGAAAAAAACAGGAGGAAATGGAAGAGTGTTTTTGAAAGGAGGAGTTGATGAAAGCCATGAGGAACAAACAGAACGGAAGGAGGAAACATCAGTGGGAGAGTGAAGGAGGCGATTTCTGATGATGGCTAATAGTTCTTGTGGAAGATCAGACCAAGATGATAGAGATGCCATGTTATTATGATAGATTGAAAAAGACCAAGTTGGTGGAAGTCCTTGTATAAGAATGTCTAACCAATGATTGAGAGGCAGATCTTATAATAATGGCAATTGACCTTCCACCTCTTGTGCCTTTTTTGATTGCTTATTTGTTTCACTCAAATTTTAGTAGGTGCAATACACGTAACATAATACTAGTATGTATAAAATTGAATAAAGTGATTAGTGTTTGGTCGTGAGGTAATAAAATTGGTTCCGGTGAATTTGTGTTGAAAATTTGTAGGTGAACTACTATGCCTTTAGTTTTACAGAATATAGAGCAAACTTCGGTGAACAACTACTATTCTTTTGGACAATAATAAATTTATACATTATTGATTCCTTTAATTTAAGAAAATTCAATCCAAACTAGTACAAAATTAAGAGATCTGGCTCAAATTTGAGTCAACATTATGCTTATTAGGCTTAATAAGCATATAGGAAAATTCTCTGAGCTATTGACAAATTAGTATGTCTCTCATGAAGTAAACACAATCTCAGATGAGAAAACACAATCTCACATGTCGTGTTAGCCGATTAGTTTAACCTTTGTATCTTCTCATGCACTAGAGTATCTCACCATTTGAGTCTCATCGTTTAGCCATCTCTATATTTTTACATGGTATCAGAGCTATACGGCTAGGGTATTTTTTCTTCTCCCTCTTACACGTTTTTTCTCTTTTGAACCATCTCATCATTGCTACGTAGTTGAACTGAATTATAAATACATCAAACTAAAATTCTACTGTCTCTGCTATTCTTCAATAGGCAAAGATGTAGTTTCCCCAGACCCGAGACGAAAAAGAAGTCTATACACCATAATTATCAAATCTAGATAATATATTCCTAATCATAGACAACTAGAATATCATACTTTAACTTAAAATCTCATACATTATAATTATTCAAATCTTAATTCGATTAGAACTCCTCTAATAGCAAGAAAATCCAGCATATACAACACACACTTCATTACTTGTTCCACAATTATTTCTCAGTGCAGTCATATGGTGAAACTGGACTCTGCACATTCAATAATTGTTATGCCTCATAAGCCCATATACTAATCCAATATGTTAATCTGTAACCATTGTACCGCCAATTTAAAAAGACTGTGGTTTGATTTTTGTTGAAATTGAACCATTATCTATTATTTATTACTTTCTTTAAAAAGTACAAAATTCATATAGTTATATTCATCTTTTTAAATAATTTCATAGTAGTATAATTTTCTAAATTGTTTTAAAAATTTAACTAAAGAATAATTGAAGGTCAAACATTTATCTCGATATATAAAAAAGATACTCCCTCCGTTCTCTTATTTGTCGTTCTAGCCTCGAATTTTTATTTCTAAATAGTTATTGTTCTAGCATAATTAATTACAAATTTATATTTTCACTGTACCTTCTAAATACGTTTTACATTGAATTTATCAATCAACCAATTATATAATATCAATTGATTGTAATTTTATATTTTCAATATATTTTTTGACTGTCTTTTAATTTTTGTTAATGTATATGCAAATGTGGAAATAGGAGGGAGTATTAGCGATATAAGAGGGAGTAATATTTTTGAGTCCCATTGACTTTAGTTTTATATAGTTGTTATAATAATCTACAGATTCCATTGCTTCGAACAACTATGGCCACCGCTCCCAAATCCCAATGAAATCGAATCCATCGAAAATGAGGTAAAACAAAATGAATATTTTTATTTACTTACTCGTTATATCCCATTTTATTGCTGATATTGACTGTAAAATTTAGGCCGCATTTCTGGTTTCATGTAATCTTTTTTTTGTCATGTTTCATAGTAGTAGTTGTAAAATTAAGTAAATTAGAGTCCTTAATTGATATGTACATGATTTTTTATGGACCCCTGAATTATTTACATGTATCATGATCTATTCCTTGATAAGGCTAGCGATAAACCTACATGTGCGGTCTAAGTGGATCTGGTTACACGTGATCTGGTTACACGTGATGACGGTCCAACATTGATGGTTACTATATTTCGAGTGTATTAACAAGGTGTTACGCTCTTATTAAATTTGGTTCAAATATGAAATTTAGAAATCAAAGATTTTATGTTAGGCATTAGTTTACTCCAATCAAATTGAAGAAATCATCCTGTTTTCTTCTGTAATGAATTAATGATGCTCTTGAGTATTGTTTGAACTCTTTCTGAATTATGGGATGTGGTTGAACGAACTGAAGAAAAAGAAAGTCTGCTGTGGAAACTAAATGCAAAGAGTAAAATTGGATTAAGCCAAATAAGTAACCCAAAAATATCTACTCCGTAACATTCTAAATATACACATGCATAAGTAATGAGTTTTCAATCCTCAGTTTGAATCGTTCCTCATGCCATCTTTTTTTTCGCCATTCAATTTGACATATTGATTCTACGTTTGCACCAACAATGGCTGCCGCATCCTGAGATCCGTTTTGCTATTCTTGTTTCCTAGGATTGAAGGCATGAACTTGAACCCGAAAGAGGTGTATACCCAATACTCGACCCTTAGGACAATGTTCTTGCCTTTCGTTGACCTCTAGCTCATGTAGAATTTGATTGTGCTCTCTAATAATTCATAGTCATTACCCGAAATTTCTTTGGTCCTTGAACCTTTTTTGTATAACTTAAACGATGGCAATGAGTCCACGCCTTCGGATTCTTCTAACTCTGGACAGTCTTCTACCTCGACCTAAAACATTAGTATTGAAACAAAATGTATCACTGGAGGTTTTCACGATTTTAGCAGATAATCATAATAGGCCATATTATGTACATGTTGAAGAAGGTGAACACTTACCTTGAGGAACTTCACTGTTGGATATCTACTAGAGAGTTGTTCCAAGAACAGTGAGATTGATTTATCATCTTGGTTGCTACTAAATAGAACTACAGAAATTTCTGTAAAAAGGGAAATCGTCCCTGATTAGCTCCACTGAGTTTCTAGTCCTACATAAATATACTCATGAAGATAAATAAATAAAAAGTGAAGTTATTACTATGTGATTTAGTGTAATCTTTGAAACTTTCGCTGTTTGATACCACGACAACGCTAGTATCATCTTTTTTATCACTGATAATGTCATCCATGATTCCCGTGTTTTGACGTTCCTGGCTTTCTCTCCTTTTCTTAGTCCGTGTCTGGGCCTCATTCAGCATCTTGCTCACCTCCTCGTCATTTTGATTCTCTTTAATTAGTATTTCACAATCTTGTATGCACTTCTCCCACATTTGCATCTATCATACATTACCAATGTTATAATTTCTAAACCATGTATATATATATCACTTAGGGTGGAAATGTAGGAAATATTCACCTTTGAGTAACAATCAGCTCTTCTCAGTCTAGCCTTGATGAAGTTTGGGCGTACGCTAAGAGCTGTATTGCAATCCTTGAGAGCTTGTTCGTATTGACCGAGCTTGGATCTGCAAGCCGCTCGGTTACAGAGCAAGATGGAGTTATGTTGATCATAATTAAGCCCTTCACCGTATGCAATGCATGCTTCTGAATATCTTGCTTGCATGAAAAGCTCATTACCCTTTGATCGTGCCATAGCTATGCCTTTTGTTTTTCTGATTACCATGTTCACTTCCTTGTTATTTGAGTCAAGTTTAGCAGCCAGTTGCGCAGCTGTCACTGCATCATCAAATCTGCCGAATTGAAGTAACGAATATCAATGAATCTGTTGGTATTAACCACAACCTTTTATGGCCAATATTCTTGTGAGACTGGCTTGTCAAAAAGTTGAATTGTATTACATTACTATCAAGAAATAGCAAGTTAGTTTAACCTGCCAATAACCATGTTGACTTGAGCCTGTATGACTAACAAGGTTGCACTACCAATAGGTCCAAAGTATTTTGTACAATCGTCAACTTCGAAGTTTGGACCATGCCTCATTGTTGCATCTGCTTCTTCATGCTTGTTGAGCCTCAGCAAAGCCTCAGCTTTTAGTGCAAATATCTTTTTCAATGAACCAGACGTCATTTCAGTTAGATGATAAATGCATATGATTTGGTAATGAATGAACTTACAGGACACTATCTGAAAGGGTACTCTTTCACTATTCTTATTTTATAATGGTGGCTAACCTGTGGTGCAGAATCGGCACCAGCTGATATAGCAAGGTTACATTCGTTTAGCAAAGCGTTCCAGTTTTGTTTCTGTTTGGCTTCAGTACATTTGTGCAAATGAAGTTTAACATTCTTAGCCTTCTGTAACACTTCTGGATCTGCTTCTGCTCCCGCATGCTTGAAATGATAGATGGCTTTGTCTGGATCTCCTAATCTGCAAACAAGAATCATCATGCGTCCCAAGATATGTTGTCGAACAGTTTATTCATTTGAAATGTCAATGGTTTACACTAATTACCTGAGGTTTAAATTTGATAGTCTATTATGTGCTCTTTGATAGAAAGGGTCAATCTTAATTGCTTCTCTGCATTCAAGAACAGCATCTAAAAGCCTCCCCAAAGCTGTCAATGCAGCACTCTTGTTACTCCTATAAGCAGCTTTGTTCGGGTCAATAGAAATTGCAGCATCATATAAAGCCAAAGCCTCTTCAAAATTGCCGTTCTTGTAATCCTCATTACCTAAAATCTTCAGTTTCTCCGGATCCATCCTTGTAGAAAGGGCTCGACATAGAGAAGCTGGTTTTTTAGGTTCATTATTAGGCCTTTTCACAACATTACCCATAACACCTGAAGTAGTTGAGTATGTCCCATTGTTAGAAGCTGTTGGTTGCTGCATCTCTTTTGCATTTCTTGATTGGTAATCATAAGAATTTGTCTGTGTTGTTGTTGCACCTGTTTGCCTTAAGTTACCCAAATTCCCTTGTGTAGTTTGAACAGTTTTACCAGCACCTTTCGATCTTTGATGATCTTCAAACAGGCTTTCAAGCTCTCCCGATATGCCAGTGGAACCATATGGAACCTTTTTGCCTTGACCATATACATGAACTGGTTTTGCACCAATTTGTGAATTTTGATTATAGACAGGAACAGGAGGTGTTTGTTGAGGTTTCTTATATACAGGTAAAGGTCTTACATGATTCTGTCCAGGTCTTGCAATGATTCTATCTTTGTGTGAGGCGCCATCAGCTTGGGGCCAGTTTGCTGCATCTTCAACGACATCTCCCTGTTTTCGCCTGGAGGAGGGCGTGCTTGGATTTCTAGTCAAATTGTTGGGACCTGTAGATCGAACTGAACCCGTTGATGTTGATCTTCTAGGCCATCTATGCTTACGTCCAAAAACTGCACCAAGTATGCCACAACCTGATGACCTCCTTTCAGGTGAGGCGCCTTCCATATCAGATATAATCTATTTCACAAAAGACTCAATTCAATGGTAACAACATATGACGGAAATGTGTTTATAACAAAGAACTTTTCGTGCCCGTTGAAGGGTATTTTCGTTTCTCCAAGATTGTCTAACAAAATGAATCTCAAGCAAAAAACCCGAAGAACCGAGAATCAAGAAAGTGAAAACAAAACAAAAAACTGGAAATTTGGAGAAATGAGAGAAGAAACATATAATGAAGGATATGAAATGGTATATAGAAGAGGGAGAGATTGAGAAATGAGAATGGTTGATTGTTTCGTGAAGAGGTAATGCAACAACATGCATACAACTCTTCCATGGAGATTTGATTGATATCTAAATAAATAATATAATATTGATATTAAATCATTTTGGAAGAAAGCTACACCAAATAAACAGCCAACTAAGAATCTGTGAATTGATTCTTCTTCCCTTTGTTTTGGTCAGAGAGGTGGGAACATGATTACATTTACATGAGATATAGCTAGAAATAAATTGGAATAAAAAATAGATCTGTGTCAAGAAAGAAAATGAAAATTAATGTATATATTTATTATGTGATGAGAAAAGTAAGACTAACTTGTTTTTTTATGGAAAAAAGAGGACCTCTGCATTTTGTTTTTCCCTGAAATACAATTTGGTATTGAAGCCAAAAGGGATAGATAATAGATTATGATATTTGACTAATATTCAATTCTGATATTTTATTTGAATTGATCTTTATTTAGATTAACAATATATTGACTGTTGACTAGTTTGATCTTACAATTTAATTTAAATAGGATGTTTGGCTAATTAACATTGCAATTTTGAGCTTAGATTACTAATTAACCATATATTTTAAAATTAATTAGATATTTGACTCATTAATAAAAAGTCTATTGAAGTTAAAATTTTAGACTTGAATAACCATATATATTTCAAATTAATTAGAATATTGTGTTAATGTGAACATTTATACATAGATTACATCTTCAAATCTATTCATTGAATGCGTCAATGCAAGATATGTGTACTTTTGTGCTCAACTATGTTTGACTAATCATAGCCACTAAGATCTCGAAAATTTCATAGTGCACCAATTTTTACAGTAAAAAATTTTAAGACAATAAATTCTTTCCGCTATGTCCTTACTTACCGTATGAAAACTATGCTCATTTGTATATTGAACATGTGTATTATGGGTGCGTTTTTTGTCTTTGGACGTTTTTTCAAACTAAGGCATGGGTCGTATGAAAATGATGCGAAACGAATGACATTTGATATACCTAAACTTATTATATCAATGTGTGAACTGTTACACGTTCATGGTAAATCATAAGTTGGTTGGTTGATTGTTGAACAAGAATAGGTGCTTTCAAACCCAGCAAAATATTAGTTGGATATATGATAGTTGGAAAACAACCTTTGACATTCTTTGCTTGTTAGGAGAGAAAGCTTCAAAGCATCCAATTTTCAGAATAGGATAGTTTTGTTTGTTTTATTTGTACTTTTTTATACAAGTCCAACATATGAACAATTCAAGAAAGGTAGTCTTAATCTAGGAGAAGATCAACCCATAGTATGTTTATTCCTGCGTGCTGACCATCCAGGAAGTGCAAGAGGTCGTCGTTAGTCCCCTCCTCGCCTCGCAGATGGATTGATGACTGCAATTCTATTGAAAATTTGAGGCATAGGAGATCATTACCTGTTTAGTGCATTAGAGAGGATTTCCAGATTCAGTTTAGTATGTGATGGTCCATAAAAGGGAGACAGTTACTTTAGGCCTGGAGACCGACCTGGAAGCTTTCTTCCTATTGCTGGTGCTGGAAGGAGATACAATTTGGGCGAGAAGTATGACGACAAACGAGATGGCATAGTAGATCATTCCTCGGACAGCAGGGCATTGGTTAAACATGATCTACACAATAATAATTTTGATGGTAATATCACTCGAAAAGATGATGTTGTTGCAGGTACAGAATATAGGGATGTAGCTAGGAGTTCTCATGAAGATAGAATATCTTTTCAAGTGTAGGAATCCTCTGATGATATACTAACTGTTACTGCCCTGTCCGCGGGCGAGATAGGGTTGTGACTAGGAAGCTTTACCATGAGAAGGAGCGGTCGTCGCCATGACGACCATTGTTCGTGAGCTCTTCTGCTCAGGTGGTGAAGCTTTTCTTAGATAGTGAGATCATAATAAATTAATAGTTCGAAGTACTCTAGTTTTAGTCTGCCGATTGAATTTCTTTTGGCTATGATATTTGAGTATTTCAATTTCAATATCAGTGCTTTCTAATGTCATTCTTCTATTGTTTTCTTCTTGGTAACTTTGTACTTCTCACTAAAGTTTCTCTCGCTATCTTACCATATATATTGTGAAAAATAAGCAACTAGAAGTTAGAGATAATAAAGTCCATATTCTCTTATTTCTGTCAATGAAGGAGGGTAAGTTATTTTTTAATATAATTATTTTATTTTTCTGTACAATAATTACCCATTATTATGATAAAAAGAAAATATCGATCTTCATTTTGTGAAAATGGCTTTGGCTTATGTTATTTTGCACAATAAAATTAAATTTAATGAAAATAAAAAATTATAATATCACATAAAAATATTATATTATCAATTAATCAAATATATAAATGTTATAAATACGATATATTTAATTGTCAAATTAAATCATTTACAAACATCTAGTTGATCATAATAAGAGAATTAATAGGAGTATCACATAAATAATCAATGCATTATTTATTAAATATCCATGCCACTTTATTTGACGAATAATACAAAACGTAGCTTTTCGTCTTATTTTGTCGAAACAATCACAAGATAAAAGAACTAGTAGTGATTACTCATTAATGTGTGGAATCACATAATACAATCATAGAAGCGATATTTATAAAATTATTTTGTTTTTGATAAGTAATGTGTGATCTTAACTGTGGACAAATTTGTCCATCGTCGTCCCGATTATTACATGAAACATAATTAGCAATATTAATAGTAATGTCTTTTAAATTCAACAACTTATGCAAGCACTTTATCACCTTGACATAGATAATTTGCCAATAAATCAACTGATTAAGTACTCAAATTGCTATCTTTTCACCCAAATCCTTCTATTGCTTCCGTGCGCGATAGTGATGTGAATTGATCGATTGAGTAATCTACGTTCGTTTTCAATTTACGGTTTCTCTAAAGGTTCATCTAGTTATATTTGATAACATATTAACGATATCCGGATTCGCTTAACTAAAAATGTACAAAGTTCCGAAAAAACAAGTACATAATTTTTTTAGAACTAATACTATATCATATCAATATTACAAAGGGAATGAGTAACCAAACACCGCTCGATACTTGACTTAAATTACTTGATTCAAGACTCACCCTAAGGTCAATCGAGTCATACCTAGTATACAAGTCTTAATTGATAAAATGAGTAATAAACATGTACCTCTCCTCTGCTGTAAACATCCCTACTCACCGCCTCTATTAGTTCATATACATATACATCATTTTTTTAATTAAAATTGAAGATGGAGTTCTTCAATAATTTTCAACTTTAAAAGAATCTCATTCACAACAATTTTGCAGATATATAAGCTACTTGATATTTATGAAATAGCAGTTTTTCTGTAAACATTTGATGCTGCTACTTAAGGTTACTGAAGGTGTTCTTGTTCTTGAAAGTCAGTGGCACTAGTCATTAGCAAGAGGCTGCGATATTCATCAGGTAACCTCTTAATTTTCAATTTGGGTATCTAGATTATTAATTAATACTCCATTTAATTCAAAAGGTTGTCCAGGTTGATTGTCCAGTTAGTATTTTACGTGTAAAAATTGAATCTTGATGATTATTGGTTCTTGAAGTTCCAATTTTTATCATTTGTAGCTGATGCATAGTATTGCTTAAAATCTAAGAATATTTGTTATTTGCTTGTTGTAGTTTTATATCAGAATGCTTTATTGGATAATTGTAATAAAAGTTTATGCTTTACTCGATAAGTTATTGTTGTGTTCGTTTCTTTTTGCATAGAAACAATGGTTGGCTTGAAAGTTTGAACTGAAGTATTTTTCCCATATGTTGGGAGTATTATATTTGGTGAAAAATATTTAAAAGTTTGACCTTTGAAAATCAATCTGTAGCAAATTTTTATAGTCGGAGGGACTAATATGTAACATTTTTTTATTTGAAGCGCTAACCTTTGTAATTAATATGATAGAAACAAGTCTGTATGTCGGAGTCTATGGATATAGTTGAATCTATTCTTAGTCTCCCTGTACAAGATCCACCCGGAGAAGATTTCTCAGCTGCTGATTTAACATGGTACAAGCTAGGAAGTGCGGAGCGCCATGATGAAGTGGCTCTTATACCATATGACCGTGTTGATGCTTTTATTAACGGAGAATGTTCCAATGTAGAATGGCCGACAAAATTCCATATGGAGAGACAAAGAAGGAGAACGTTAGGGAGCTTAAAGGAATATAAAAGTGATGAATATTTGGAGTACAAGATGTAAGGTTTTCATGTTTTGATCATAGCTGTATCTAGTTGTTGGGGCATTGAGCACCAACTGAATGTAGAAATTAGGCAGGATATACAATCTTAACTGTGCCAATTTCATATTCCATTTACTTACAAATCTCAGTAATGCACTTAGTGCAAGTTTTTCAAACTGTAACAATTTTTTTTGTGATCCGTCCTCAATTGATAAACGTGAGATACATTACCTGGCTTGAATTAGTAAAACTAAGTCTGTACTGTCTTGTTTCTTTCTCACAGGTATTGGTGTTCCTTTGGCCCTGAGAATTACGGTGAAGGTGGAAATATACTACCTAGTAGGAAATATAGACTTAACACTCGAAATCGCGCAGCGAGACCTCAATCCATGAGGGGTTGTACATGCAATTTTATTGTTAAACGCCTCTATGCTCGGCCATCACTTGCCCTGCTTATATATAACAATAGGCGCCATGTGAACAATTCTGGTTTTGTTTGTCATGGGCCACTTGACGGAGATGCAATTGGTCCTGGTGCTAAGAATATTCCATATGTTTGTAATGAGATTCAGCAGCAGACAATGTCAATGATATATCTAGGCATTCCTGAAGAAAATATATTGGAGAAGCACATTGAGGGGGTTCAGCGTTACTGTGGATCAAATGATATTGCTTGTGGTGCTGCTTCTAAGTATGTTCACAAACTGGGGATGATTATCAAGCGCTCCACCCATGAATTGGATCTAGATGACCACGAGAGCATACGTTTGTGGGTAGAACGCAACAAGAAGTCAGTTTTCCTTTATCAGGATGCATCAGACACCAAAGCTTTCATTCTTGGAATCCAAACTGAATGGCAGTTACAACAAATGATTCGATTTGGCCATCGCAGTACAATAGCTGCTGATTCAACATTTGGAATAAAGAAACTGAAGGTATCTGCCTACCTCTTTTCAGTACTAGGTAGTCTCCATCCCCTTTCAAGTATTATTATCTTAACTCTTTTCACACTTATGCCATTTTCTTTTCCATTACAGTATCCCTTGTGCACTCTTCTCGTGTTTGATTCTAGACAACATGCCCTCCCTGTTGCATGGATTATTACCAGTAGTATCGCGAAAGCTGATGTGGCTAAATGGATGCAAGCTCTGCGAAATCGTGTAGTCTCAGTTGATACAGGTTGGAAGGCTGATGCATTTCTGATTGACGATGCTGCAGCTGAAGTTGATCCCATAAGGTAGACTTCACCTGTTGGACTGTTCATTGTGACATTTTAGCATGGTCGTTTATGCTTATATTAAATTTCTCCTTGTTGGATCTTCAGGGAGACCTTTTCATGTCCAGTACTATTCTCCAGCTGGCGTCTTCGGAGATCATGGTTAAGGAACATCGTAAAGAAATGTGGTAATATTGAGGTTCAGCGTGAAATTTTTAAGCGCCTAGGACAAATTGTATACAGCATTCGTGGAGGAAATGATATCACGCCTGCCTTAGAAGAGCTCACTCGGGATTTTGCTGATCAAACTGCATTTCTGAAGTATTTCAAGGCCAAATGGGTTCCAAAAATCGGTCAGTCGGTTGAACATTCTTTTCCAGCCATGACTCATATGATCATGCCTTTGATCTATATTATTTTGTCGCATTAATTGAGATGGTTTAGGCTTTGTTCAGTGCCAGAGAATTTTTTTCAAAATCTCTATTTTCTTCAAAAGAAAAATTCATGGTTTATTTGCCTTACAATTTTTAGAAGAAAATAACCATGAATATTTTTTTAATCCAGGAACCTAAAGATCTCGCGAAGTAAATTAAGCCTTATAATTTTCTTATATCAAGTTCTGTAGATTTTGCATATTTATTGTTCTGATATTCTTTCTATCCTTTGCTCACCTCTTAATGCATCATGTTTGCTACAGAAATGTGGCTTGCATCAATTAGAACCTTCCCACTAGCTAGTTTGGAATCGTCTGGTGCAATTGAGGCATATCATGTTAAGCTAAAAGACAGACTGTATGATGATTTACATCTTGGTGCACTACAGAGAGTCGATTGGTTGGTACATAAATTGACAACAGAGGTGCACTCCAGTTATTGGCTTGACCGGTATGCTGATGAGAGTGATTCTTTCCCTAGTGTGAAGGATGAATATGTTGCTTCCACTTCTTGGCACCGAGCACTTCAAATTCCTGATGATGCTGTTTCATTGGATGTGGAAGATCACCTCTTTGCTAAGGTGTTAAGCCAAAGAGATGGTTGCCGGATGAATCTTGTTTGGAACCCTGGGTCTGAATTTTCCCATTGTGATTGTGAATGGTCACTACGAGGAAATCTCTGCAAGCATGTTATTAAAGTCAATATGATGTGTGGAAAGCGTCGGGATTTTCAACCGTCTATATCGTTTGACTCGTTCAAGGATATCTTAACAGGCATATTGAAGAAACCGGTTGATGATTCTGTTGATCTGGATATATCAACAGCCTGGACGCATCAGATGCTTGATCAAATACAGAAGCTTGTTGAACTAAACTCCTCTAATGATATACGGAACGTGGTCGACAACATGCCATTGAAATGGGTTGCTAAGAAATGCAGGACATCACTGGGCAAGCCAGGGTCAACTCTTGAGCTTCCTTCCACCTCCAAGAACAACACTAAGAAGCTGGTTGCCAGTAAAGGAAACCAGAAAAGGAAGAGATTGGCTTGTATTCGATGACGCTTCTGATGATCGAGTTTCAGCTATATTTGGCCTTTGCATTGCATCCCTGCCAAGCTGAAGCCTATATATAGTCCAATTAGTCTTATGAGGTGATTATTAACTTATCTAGTATCTTAGTGGTAGATACATATATTATAATTGAATTAGTACATTATTGAAGAGCCAACATGAGTGTTTTCTACCAAAAAGAAAAACACGTACCTTCTACTTGCATGATGTGAAATCATATTTACATACTGTAGAAGGCGTTTGAAAATAAAGCTTTTGAAAAAACAAGCAATTTATAACTACTTATCCAAACTTGAAGCTTTTTTGTCATAAACTACCTGTTGAATTTGAAGCTTTGTCCATAGTACCTTACTCATAGCTGGGTTGTAAGCGAGCATGAAAACTCGATTTAAAGTTTGTTGCTATATAGTGCGAGCAAACTTCCGAACTTCCAACCTTGTTTTCAGGGTTGGCGGAACTCGAGCATTCAACGGAACTCGAGTCGAATGCTCAATTTGACTCAACGACTCGGACTACATACAAATATTTTAATATTTTATCATTGAAAATCTAATTTTCCCTTCGGACCGTTAAAATTTTCGATCCAACCTTAATTTATGTGATCCGTTTGAACCTCTAGCCAAATGGAACCTGGAATATTTCGTTTTAGCCTAAGTTGAACCAATTCATGTTTGGTAGAGTTCCGCACTTTTACATACCTACTTATAGCTTGTGAGTTTTAAGCAATTAAAATAAATGTCCCAACACAACGATGCAACTTGTAAAATTACTCCATTTTATATTGAAAAATCTAGTTTTAAAGTTTAATCCTTGACATTATACCATTTGCATTCAAATGTATTCGTGACTTTGTACAATATTTTATAATAATTATATTAAAATATTGTGTCTTCTACATATTTGATCATTATCATAATAATTTTGATTGAAATCATGTTGCATCTTAAAATTTAATTGAAAAATTTATTAGATTTAATAACACAATATGTTATTATTATTAACATAATAATTTTGATTTAAACCAATGTTGACTCAATAATTATTTACAAAATTTATAAATCTAAGAATCCTAAAATAAATTAAACAATTATTCTAATATTAGGGAATAAAGAAAAGAATATTACAACGATCAGCTCCACCTTTGCACCGGTAACGCATAGATCATACCCCCCCCCCCCCCTCCCTCCAACATCACCCACCCCACCCCACCACCATCAACTTCAATAATTCTGCATTTTTTCCTCTAACTCGAATTTTGTTGATTCGCTTTTTTTCAAGGTAACTCGATCCCTTACTAATATAGGGAATATGTATGTATACTGTTTGTTGCTTCCGAAGCTTTTTTCATGTACGGTCAAACTCCGTTGACTTAATTTCGGCTTGTTATTGGATATACTATAATTCTAAAGCGATATATAGATTTGGCATAATTGAATTGGGAAATGTGGCATGATTAATTATTGTATGTTGTTGCCCCAAGATGGATCTTCTGTGTGTAGTTTAAATTGGGTAATTCATGACTTCATATTGAAATGATTAAGTATCTATCTTTTTTACTCCCTCTGTCCCAAAATATTGTCCAGTTTTGAGTTTTGATGGTGGACTTGATTATTTTTATATATGTTGTATACTAATTGGTTAAAAATATATCAGATTCTGGTAGTATTGCCAATTAATTTACTGTTAACATTGTTTTGATCGGAATCGAAGTTATTTTGAGTCCGTATACTTCACTGTGATGTCAAGAAAGAAATTACTAGTAACGAAGTTCTAATTTTTATTTTTAGAGTTTGTAGGAAAATGGCTTCCGTGGAAGCAGAGATGACTGATAACAGCAAAGCAAGCAATCCTTATAGCAGGCTTATGGCGCTTCAAAGGATGGGTATTGTCCACAACTATGAGAAAATTCGGGAGTTCTCGGTCGCCATAGTTGTCTGTATTCTTTCTTTCTTTATAGTTATATATATAAACTAGTTTCCTCCTTCCTTCGATATCTTTCTTGCATCGTTCTGTCGACTATAGTATTCTCAAGCCTTTCTACTTTTTGCAAAAATTCGAAGTGACTATAGCTTCTTCTGGCTTGCTTTCCTTTTCAGGGCATAGGTGGCGTCGGCAGTGTTGCTGCTGAGATGCTGACAAGGTGTGGCATAGGTCGTCTTTTGTTGTATGACTATGACAAAGTCGAGCTAGCTAACATGAATAGGTTGTTTTTTCTGCCAAACCAGGTAATTTGCAACTCTTGATATTAGAAATATGTGATATGGCTTAGATTGTTCCACATAATGATCACCAATTCCAGAACCTCTTTGTCAGAGTAGTAGTTACGCTTCTAAAAGCAACCCTTTTTCGTCAACCTTTTCCATTTGTACAAAATAAAAATTGTAATGATCTCAACCCCTTTGAGTCTGTAATGATGAGCAATACTGTAAAAGATTTTCTTTATGCTTCAAAATTAGGTGGGTATGACAAAGACAGATGCTGCTGTTCAAACCCTTTCCAACATTAACCCTGATGTGGTGCTGGAGGTAGAACTCGACACTTGTTTATATTCTGTGCTTCAGTTAAAGTAAATGTTGATTTCTTCTTCCTCATGACACTTCCAACATTTGATACTCCTGTAGTTCCTCATTTTAGAAATTTGAACTTCCTTCATTTTCTAGTTCAAGATTTAAGGAATCAATACTGGTTAAACTCTAGCCTAAAGAAAGTAAGGATGTAAGGCCTTAATTTTATATATATCAGAGTGGGACTTCGCCATGTATTTATGTGCGCATTACTAAAAAAGGTTCGTTATTTTCCAAACAAATAAACATGTCTTGTTCCATTTGACGGTCATATTGGTGGGCTAAGATAGCAAATTTTTATGCTTTTCTCAGTGAATTTGACTTTGGATAGTAGTCTACTAAAAAAAAGAATTTGGATGGTGAATGTGCTTATGCAGAGCTTGTTGTCATTGTAAGTTTCAGTTAATTGTCAATAAACGGCAATAGAATAGTCCCTAATTGCAACAGCATTGTGAATGTCAACAATGACAACATGCCCCGATGCCTGAGAAGCTCTCGACTAAGAAGAGTCGGGGGTGGGATCCGATCGTACACAACCTTACTCCTGTGATAACAGAGGAACTATCCTAAAATTGACCGAAGATGAAGTGAGAAGACTATCTATTAGTTCATAATAGATAGAAGCGTAATGAGCCATTTTTCTCATTCCATCGCACCATGGATAATAGAAGTACTTTAACCTCTTGTCACTCAAATCTAGTTGTTTGCAAGTTATTTATTGTTTTTTTGCTCTTACATAGTACTGAGTACTGATCCTTCTATTTATGAATTTTTTTTGGTAGTGTCCTTCTCTTGAGCGTATACTATACTAATTTGATACATGTTTGTATGACTGTTACAAACCGAGGCTGAGGAGAACTGTTTATTCAAAGATCTTGCATTTAGAAATTTCTGAGTTTTCCTTCCATATTTACCTCAGTGTCATTCAACAATTATATAATTTATTGTTACTTAAACTTTTCAGAGCTTCACATTGAATATCACAACAGTAGACGGGTTTGAAACTTTCATGTCCAGTCTAAAAAACAAAGTATTCAACCCAAACAGTGAAGGTACTGGAGTTGATCTTGTATTAAGCTGTGTAGATAATTATGAAGCTAGGATGGTCGTAAATCAGGTAAGAGCTCAATGGTCTTTCTGTATACTATATGGTTAATACTGTATTTTAGTGCGCTTTATTTTCTATGTTTCTGAAGCTTACTTACTTTTGGCTTTTCAGGCTTGCAATGAGTTGAATCAGGTCTGGATGGAATCTGGTATGCTCCTTTTCTTTGACTTAGAATGTAATCTAAAACATAGAAAGTGATAAATGAAGTAGTTGTAGATTAGCTCTGCTTTTGTAGTAATATATGTTTTCCAACTCTGATAATTACAGATAACAGGTCAGCCTTCATTTTTTATATATGCCATGTTATGTTTCAGCTGCTTTTTAGGTGAACATTGTTCACTGTATCATGTATATTTACAACCTATCTGCAATCACAAGGGAACACATGCTGATAAGTTGTAGCGCCAAACATTGGGGGTAGTGATATTATCAGTCCCATCAAATGATAACCACTCCACTTTTTTGCTACATGTACAACTTTTTTTTATAAATGCATGATAGTGTGTAACATTCCTTCAAGCACCATAAGATGTGTAAGTGAAGTGTTGTCATCACTGATTGGAGTGCATAACAGCTACAATGCACTACTTATGGGCTGAACCCAAAGTTATCAATAGCGCCGTTTAGCGCCGCTATAGCGGCTTAGCGGAGCGGCGCGGTCCTTCTGCGCTATTTCGTTCCCGTAGCGGTGGATTCCGGAAAGCGGCGAAATAGCGGCGCTATTTGCCGTAGCGTCTCGGTCGCGGTAGCGCTGCTATCGCGGAAAATCTGGATTTAATTGTTTTTTTAATTTTTCAACCCTAGTTTCGAAAAAGATGGGGTTTAATAGTGAGAACCTGGTGTTTTCTTCAGAACACTTCGACTTTTCTTGAATCTTCCTCCTTTCTTTTCTCTTTTTTCTATTTTCTTCCTCTTTTTTTCCATTTTTCTTCTACTTTTCTTCCTCTATTGTTCTACTCTTCTTCCTATTTTCTTCATGCTTCGTGGGTGGTCGCGCTGTTGGGGTCACGGATCTGTGATGTCCTCCTTTCATCTTCTTTTATTTGATTTAACTATTGTTCTGTTTTATTTATTCAATTTCTTTGTTTTATTTGTTTTAATTTCTGTCTTATAATTATAGTAATTGAGTGAATTAGTTCATTTAGTTTATATAATTGACTTAGTTGATTTAGTTTATATAATTATTTAATTTTCTGTTACTTTTTTTAATTTTAATTCTTTGATTTATTTGTTTTAATTTTTATAATTGATATAATGTATATAAATTATAGATGTTGGTTTAGTTAATTTAATTGGTTTAGTTTCTATGTTTTAATTTTTATTTTGGATGATTCTTGAATGTTCCTTAATGTTTGAAACAATGAAGAATTCAACTAAATCATTCGACGCACTATTTATATATTATATTAAGAAATCGCGAAAAACTACCGCTACGCTACACCGCGATACCGCTATAGCTTTTTGACCCTTGACCGCTAAGGGCCGCGAAACGCTATTCACAACTTTGGCTGAACCATTTCATGGAATTCACTAGTGAATCGTACACTGCAGGTGTATCTGAAAATGCTGTCTCAGGTCACATACAACTCCTCATTCCTGGAGAAACAGCTTGTTTTGCATGTGTGCCTCCACTGGTAGGATATATTGATCTCCTTTTGCCAATGGGCAAGCATCAGTTCTTTTGAGATGTGATTTGTTGCAACTATTAATATTAGTTTAGTGGTGTGATATTCCTACTGCAACCCATTACAATTTTGATGGGAACATTTTAAAGTTTCATAAATTGTCCAAACCTAAAGTATATACATTATATATTGAGCTGATTATGCTATAAAAATAAGTTACACTTAATATATAGTCTACACATTGTTGCCTAAATTGTTATTGAAACACAATGATTAGAAAGTAGTCACTAGTCATGAACAGTTTCATAATCAGAATCAAGTGAAGAGGTTCCATAATTAGAAACAAGTGAAACTTGATGATTTATGGTTCAACTGTACCTAAGTAGTTGATGGCAAATATTTGTTTACCTCTTCTGCATATGAGAACATTGGGTTTTCGCTTTCCAGGTGGTGGCATCTGGGATTGATGAACGTACACTGAAACGTGATGGGGTATGTGCTGCATCTTTGCCAACTACCATGGTGAACACTTTTGCTCCTTTTCTAGTGTAAATCTGTAATATAACTTCTCTTGCAGTTTCCTTTCTGTCTTTTGTGATAATCACTGAAAGAATTATACACATTTTACCTTCTTTGTGGCAATATAGAGGATGCTTGACTATGCTTCTTTTCTGTTGGTTATAACTTGTAAGTAATTCTCTTTAAGCAACATATCAGAAAAGGATAGCAAACGAAATAAAACTAAAAATAATCTTGGCCGTGGAGCTTTTTTGTGTTCTAATGATCTTAGATGCTACCAAAAAGCTCAGCAGAACTTCGTCACGGTGTGTCACTTATGAACTTGAACTTCATTTCAGTTGTTTTTTCGTTGGCTGGATACTATGTTGTTTTCGTCTGTGTTTGTCCATAAGTATGCAATCTCTTCACAAGATTGTGAAGTACTTTCATTTTATATGCATTTTAATCAAAATTCATTGATAGGGAATTGTTGCTGGGCTATTAGTTCAAAACACCCTCAAATATTTGCTCAATTTTGGAGATGTCTCCCGTTATCTGGTACCTCTCTTTCTCTCTCATAGTACAATAAGAGAAAAAATATAAAACTCTAATATTAACCTTGTCCTATTTTTTCCTGTTGCTTTGTAGGGCTACAATGCCCTTAAAGATTTTTTCCCGACCATGGAAATGAAGCCTAATACTCAATGTTCAAATGCAGCTTGTATGGAGAGACAGGCACGGTTACTGGATTCTTATATATGTTCTTTAACTTTCATAGTGACCGCCATTTTGATGAATATTTTTGCACACTGCAGAAAGAATACCTCCTCGCTAAACCTGCCAGGGATGCTGCTGCTAAAGCAAAGATGGAGGCAGATTCACTAGTAGCGGAAGAATTCCCCATCCATACAGATAATGAGTGGAACATAAGGTAGGAGTTGCTTACTTTTCAGGATACTTTTATGTTTCCAAGTTGGTGTACCACTATACCCTCAATTTATAATTGGAATTTTGAGTTGATCCTATCAATGTTTACACATTTCTCGGGGTTTTCCATGCTTCTTGCCCAGCTGTTGTGCATTTTAAAGGCTGCAGTGGTGGTTTTTCAAAGAGAAATGTTGTACTGTTGGCCAGATACTAGTATCTTATAATTGTAGGTATCCTATTAACATGGTACCCATCACTCTATCAGGGCCCATTGATCTCATATCGAGGAATACAAATAAGAGAACATGAAATACATATTAAAATTGCTATTACTTCCAGTTTATGTATCTATTCTAATAGTACTGTGAAGAGGTAGAGGGTTACGCCATACTGAAGATATACGTCTTACGTGGTCTGTAGTTATTGAATAACCTATTAACCAAACCTTTATCCATAAACACCTTGGGATGACAAATATTCATTGTCAGAAGAATTCATTTTGGGATTCTTTATTCGCTCGCTCTACACCTCTATTCTGATAGTAATAGCATTTACTATACTTCAGTTGCATCTTTTCATTCTGTTATGTTATCGCTGATTGTTTCTTTCAGTGTTGTTGATGACGATGAGCCAGATATCGTGCCCACGGTAACTTCAGGTGATTGTCGCTTTATTAGATCGAAAAGCTAGGCCAAAGAGGATCCCTTCTCGATCACTATTGTTCATTTTTCTTTGCCTTATTTTCCAGGTAGTCTTCCAGTAGGTATTATGCATGAGCTCCCCAGTGCAGACAAGTTCGAGAGCCAGCCTGCTCCAGCAGAGACGAGCAATTCTGTTGATGACCTTGAAGAACTGCGGAAACAGCTCGAGGCTCTCAATGCTGACTAGCTTTAGATAACTCACTGGGAACTCTTTGAAGGAGACTCCCCCAACACCATTTTGTTCTATTGTAGTGCTAAAACCATAACAAACAAAAGAAAGCTTACTAGTAATGAGATTGAGGCCTCAATGGCGTGTATCGGTGTATGTACCATTATTTTCTTACTTTGAAATTGTTTTTGGAGAAATTTGGCAGATTAATATCTTTTAATAACAAAATTTAAATACTAGCTCCCTTCATTTGTTTTTGTAAAATCATAGCACCCCGCTCCTATGTCGACTGTCATACTTCGATATCTACTGGTGATGATAGTACTAGGTGAGCTTCTAATGCCCTATATGTTGTACGCTTTGATTGCTATCGTGTTTTTTATGTACATACATATAAAACACGAATCACAGAAAAACATCGAGATTAATAGCTATATGTATACTAATTGTACATTTTTAAATATTGTTTGAGTGCTTTTTAATTAATGTAAATTATTAAAGATAAAATATAATTAAAAAGAATATGCACACCTTAGACTCATCTATAAAACAATTATTATACCAATATTAAGTCTATCTCCTTGCATGCATGCATGCAGACACGTATATATGATATCCACATGTCAAGCTCTCCTCTTTCTCACTTGAATTCTGCCGACCATTTCTCTATTCCCCTCCTCTTCCTTCATACTCTTGTCCCAAAATACAAGTCCACTTTCTCTATCTTAGAACCCTACACAACATCACATGTTATTATGGTGAAGCTAGCAACAGCCCGCGAGGGAAGATTATACGGGCCGAGATTATTCCGAAACCGATTCGAATACATGAATGCAGGCCTCTACATATTTGCATCAATTGTTCTTCTATGTGGTTTTGCTGCACAATTCTCCCACGAGCCCGTTTCAGGGCTGGTTCTGATGATAATCGCGTTGGTGATAGTGATTATAGTGAATTTGCATGATCTTGTAGCACATCTTGCTGGGATTGATTTCAGAGTGGGGTTGATGGAATATGATGCTCAGCTTGCATTTGTTGAATTTGCTGTCCCTATTGTTCAGACACTTGGAACTGTTTGTTCTCTTCTTGCTATTCTTTTCCTTCTTCTTCAGGTTAGATCTCTTTGTATAATCCATCTTATAGTTTTGACTTCCAATCAATCTTTAATCTGATGTATTATTATATAAGTAATTTTGACTATTATACTAATTTTAATAATGATATACTCCTTCCGTCCCTAAATGATGGGTACATTTTGATTTTTGTGGTCAAACTTGAAAAAACTTGATCAAGAATTTTCATGAAATGATAATAAATAATATAGTCATATGAGACCTTGTTAGATTCGTCTCAAACTTTTGAAATATCAACTTTTTATAATTTTTGCATATGTAGAATAAAAGATATTTATATTTTAAATCGTATTTTGTTGACCAGAAAAGTTAAAATGTATCTATCGTTTAGGGATGGAGAGACTATATACTACTGAGTACCGGCTATACATATCAATGTCAATAGGAAGTTTGCATTAGCCCCCTTTTTTAAATTTTGTCTAATTTAGTCTATGAACCACTTCTTACATCCATATTTGATATTACATTAAACATTTCTTGAATTTTGAGAAAGTGCAAGTGTCCCACTTGTAGTGAATGGATGGAGGTGGATTTAGTTTATGGACAAGAATATTTACACTCAGTTTCTTGATTATGTTGATTATGACACTCCATCTGTGTACTCACATGGTAATAAGTGAGGTGTTATCAATCGTTGGAGTGTAAAAATCACTGGCTAAGCCGCGTAGCCTATGTGCACACTCAATATAGTTGCCTAAGCTACTCAATAATGGTTCATGGTTCTTAGAATCAAAATTTGGGGTTTGTGTTAATTTTGTACCCCTAATGTTTGTACTTCTAATGCAGGACCCTTCGTTCAATTTTGTGAAACATAATCATACCATACAGATGATTAAGCTATGTGCAGTGTACTAAGTTGTGTGCATTTTAGATACATATTTAATACTCCATAGATTAAACCAAACTGGTTGGAGTCGGTATCTCCTTTTATTCTTTTTTGGGTGGTTATAGGTAATATTTATGGAGTATTTGTTATTAGCATATGAGTACTTTGGATTTGTGTTCATATGGATGGTAAAAATCATGATGTTTAGTGTGTTGTTCCAAAAGGTAATGTTTTGGTCAAATGTTAAGGTAGACAAGTGATTTGGAGAGTATTGAATATTCAATTCTACTTAGTTAATTGATTAGATAGTCTTCTATTGTTGATTAGGCCTAAGATATAGTAGCCTACATCTGATTTAGTAGTAGTATTATCAATGTAGCCATTAGGCGATACATGATTGTGTAAATTTTGATATTTTTGTAGGAAGAGAAGGGAAATGCGTTCCTCAAATTTGAGAAGCATGCCATGAATCTTTTAGTTGCCGGTCCTGCTCTCTGGTTGCTTGGATCAATTCACAATTCTTGTCAAATTTACGAAAGAGCAGATGGCCACGTCCAAATTCTGCAACAGAGTGTCCACCTTCCATTATTGATGGGTAGCTTAATATTCCTCATCGCATCTATTATTAATATGAGAGAACAGACTAAGTATGACAACCATGGCCGAAACTTGTTGGTAAGTATTACTGTATTCCTCAAGTGGAAATACATATGAATACCCATTTGTCTGCAAGTGGAACATAGAATTAGAATTAAGGTAATACTAACTTCACGATTCTTGAAAACCTAATATAGATTCAATTACAATCAATGTAATGAACTACTTTTTTCCAAATGTGGTATTTATTGTATAGTGAATGTGGTGCAGGGCGAAATGTGGATATGGATGGGTATGTGTGGGAGCTTAATGTTCATAGTGGGAGGAATGACAAATGTTGTCAAAGTCTTTAAGATGCAACAGATGGATAATGGAATGAGGTTAGAGAAACTACGCGGTGGTGCTCAGGATAGATTGATCCAAGAAAGAGAAGGCTTATATGTTCCATTTGCACGAGAAGATCCTCCAATCAGGAGGAAGAAAAATTCTACGACACCCCCAAATGAAGAGGAAGCTAGATTAACAACAGCGCCACCACCAAATGTTAAATCAACAACTCCGGCTTCTACACCTTACAAGGATGTACTTGTTGGCCAATCATGATAAGTGATAAACTGATAATGGTTCTTGTCGCTTGCTCTCACGCATGCAGATGCAATTTGTATGTTGGATTGGAATCCCAATCCTTACCAGTAACAGAAGGTAGTGCAAAAATGATCATACAGATGTATTAGAAAGAGGAAACAGTTAGTTGACATGCATATGGAGTATTGTAATCGATCTGCCAGTACTTGCTTGGGTCTCAGTTTTGCATACTCAGGTTGCACTTCGAATCCAACATTCTGTGAGGGTTGGTTTGTTGTTCAAGCACTGAACCCCCACTTGTACATGGATTTTTTCGCACTTCACTTTTGTCAACACTTTTGTCAGTTGTGGTCATCTGATTTCTCAGTTGGTACTTTGAAATATGACGATGCTTGTTCAGTTTACTAAGTTTACTAAATGGTAGCATCATATCTTAATGCATCTTAAGAGGTTTCCGCATATGGCGATTACCAGAAAAGGAGGGAAGGGAGAGGTTTATGCTCGGGTAAACATGTACCTATATACTTCTTAACTATATGTTAGTGGCTAGTGGTAGGGGGAAAGACTTGTTGTCATAACCATTTCTTCACATGATAAACTGAAGTATGAAATACTAATTAGAAATCAAATTGAGATGTTCAATATATCCAAACCTACAAATGAGTAAAGATTAAATATCAAGTTGTAATGATGGAGAACATCAATAATAATGAAATAAGCTCAAATTCCCCGTAGTACCAATTGTTAACACCTTATACACTCCTCAAATCCCTCTGGAGCCAACCTGACGATGCAGCAAGCGCTTAACAGGGACGACGTAGACTGGAAAAATCCTTGTAGTATCAATTGTTAAAAGCTCCAAAACAATTTACTTGGAAGGCTTTGCTTTGACAAAATATCATGGGTGGCTGGTAAAATTTCCACCTTTGGAAGTAAAACTAGACAGGAGATGTAATGACTTCATTGAAGTAGCACCTTCCAAAAACAACCACCTCATGGCCACACAAGATATACTAGCAAAGCTGTGATTCGGGAAGAAGGTTCGGACAAGAAAAATTATCTTCATAGATATTGTTTCAATATTTTCTGGATATCTATTTCGCAAGCAAATCTAAGTTTATATACTTAGATTTGCTCCATAGACAACTTAGAAAAATTCGTTATCTTTAACTTAGCAATTCCACGTGTAACTTACTGCTTCAAAACGTTGAGCCTGGCGTGATAACCAACAATTGGTGTTCCGCCTTCATCTACCTTCAGCAATCTTCATCACCAAAATGTTCCCTCTCCTAGTATTCTTGGTGTCCAGACATATTCTGTCATCTATTTTTCCAGGCATTTAACCAGCCCTTTAAACATCTAAGCTACTTGTGTTGTACTTTGTCTTTCCATAACCGTCACAACGCCATTGCTATTTCCCGGTGTTCCTTCATCTTTTGTGGCTACCTGAAGCAATTCAACTGGTGTAGATGCAGGGTCCAACTCCTGACAGTCCTTGGGAGCATTTTTCACCTCCTCAGCAGAAAGCAAGCAGTTTGGAACCTGATGAGAGAATCGTAACATCTCTTCTTTTGGTATTTTTCTTATCTTATCAGGATCCATACATGGGTAAAACACCGTTCTAAAACCATCAACCTTCACCAGAGGAGCAACTGATATACCTTGCTCCTCACTGTAGTCGTTCAGAACTAATGTCATCTCATACTTGTGTACCACGTCGTCAGGGGTACGCTCATTCCAATCAGGGGACCAATTCCTATAGAGTGCCCAGGCATCCCCCTTCTTGGGAAATATTTGAACTGTTCCACGAGGGCCTTTAACCCACTTGACTTTGTGGGAAAAGGAATTAATAGACTTATTCATTTCATATTTGCCAACTCTAAACTCTCCACATGTTTTGTAAAATCCCGAACCCACCCAGTCAATAGTGGTAAATTCACTAATTGTTCTGGAGTTCAACCAGCTGAGCTTCACCTTAAATGGCTTCCTCGAGATAACCTTATTAATCAGTGCGTAGAACCGTGGCATGCCATCATCATCATCGTATGCTGCCCAAACTTCATTATCTTGAAATGAATTTTCGGACCTATCTAAGTCAAAATCATGAAAGTCAGAATCAGGAACACTCATTGGTGTTACCACGGGATTACTTCCTTTCATGTCATCAGAACCAATATCACAAGAGTCATTAACTGGATCTGATCTTTTGGAAGCAGGTGGCAGTCCAACAATCCCATTCACATCATGTTGTTTTCCTGTATATTTTCCTCGATGAGCCCCTTTCACCTTCTGTTTACTCATACCTGCAGCTTTTGCTGCAGTTGCAGATTTCCATTCGTTGAGCTTTTTTTGGATCTCATTCCGACCTTTCTCCATTAGTATCTTGTGAAGTTCAGTTAATGTCAGCTCTCTGAAGCTCTTTGGCTTCTGATATATACCAGGGTACCCATGCATCCATCTTTCTTCAGAACCACCTCTATTTGATCCAGAGCTAACACTTCCAAATTTATTTCCCATGGCAGCCTGAGGGGCCATGTTTCCTCCAAAAGTATAATCATTGGTATCTACTCTACTCTTCTTAACGAGTGTTTCTCCTTTAGGAAAGGAGCAGAAAAAATTACTTGCATCATGTTCTCTTTTCCGTTTATCCTGTGCTGGAGCAATAGAAGGATCCTTGTTATTGTCACTAGCAGCTCTTGAACCCTGACGGTTTTGACCAGTAGTGAAATTTGATGACATGGAAGAACTGAAAGGAGGGGCTGTCTCTTTGGCTATGAAAGCTTTATGGCAGTTGGGACAAAGAAGAGTACTGTTGAGATATACCTTGAGGTATTCGTAGTGCATCCTACACCGATGGCAGATAGTCCAGAAAGTATCATTTCTTTGATAGGATGGAGTGGGATCTGCTTTAGGTGCAGCCTTACGCTGGGTTTTGCGGCCGGAAGCCGGCCTACTTGAGAAACTATTGAATCCATTAGCCCGCGGAGGTGCTGAAGGACCACTTGTGTGAGTCTTTACCTTTTGATAGCACATTCCTCTTGAACCCCTCCTCTGATTATATGCTAGTCTCTTTGCCTTGTCAGACAACAAATTCCAAGCTTCTGAGAGAAGTTTAAATGCACCATCAGCACCAACTGATTTATTTTTATCAGGATGTAAAACGAGAGCCAACTTACGGTATTGCTTCTTAAGTGTTTCATCATCCACTGAAGGTAATACACCAAGCACCCCATACCAGTCCACTTCCCCACTTATTTTATTCTCGGCTGATATGTACACATCAATCGTTGTCAACATTTGGGGAATTCCCTCCAGATCAGGATGTAAATTTTGTGCTTTCAAAGCAAATTTTTTAGCACCAGAATAATCCTTTCTCTCCATTTTTCCCTCAGCAATTAATTTAGCTCGTACTGCCTCATCTCTGTTACACTCCATATTGCCAAGATGAGGCTTCAAAGCTTAGTCTCCAACTCTGGATGCTCCTACTCTGGTTTTTGCATGATCCAATTTTTCTGCAACCCATAGCAAGGCGTATATCTTATAACCAAAAGTTACAAATCTATTACAGAATAGAATCTCCATAAACCAACACCACTTGATAAAATAAATATGATAAGACTAACAAATTTGAAGAGGAGAATCATACATTGAAAGATGTGGAATAACATGGAATCAGTGAGTCAGTATCAACAATTCATCAGTCATAAATCCAGATTACTTAGGGTAATATTTTTTTTTTCTTAAACCCCCAAAACTCTTCAAAAACGGAACACATTGTCAGAAAAAACAGTAATAAAACCAAAATAAAATGTTAACAGACTATGTATGAGCACGAAGTCCAAAATTTACAACAAAATCTGAAAAATATATATAGTTCCAGTTTCGACCATTGGGAATCATAACTATACGATAAATTGTGACTATTATATATAAAACCAAAAAAGGAAAGTAACTACTAGAAGGCTAGTGGACACGGCAATTACTATTAATCATGAGACCTGAGTTCAAGTCCTTGCAGACAAGGGCCGATTGAAACAAACAAACAGAAGGCCACACCAGTCCTATCAACCAATCCATCATCTAAACAGAAGCTACACTCTCAAGTCCCATTAAGAAGCCTTCTTCACAAACTAAGAAGCACTAATCATCAAGATTCATAAATATAAAATAATCACAGTTACGACATGTTCAACCATTATAACATTCACAACATTAAAAACACAGTTCGCAAAGACTAGAAAACGCTAAATATAAGCTGGCCATCCACAACTACACCCTCAAAAACTGCAAGCTTGAAACACACACACATTCAATCATAGTAATCTATTCGCCAGTTTCTTGAGACCAACCTACTATTTTCTTCAGGTCGGTCAAAAATCCCACATTTACATAAAATCAACTGAAGTAAACAACTATATACATAAATCAGTCTCATACTCACATCATATAAAATGAACTTTAAACAAAATATGTGTAAACAAAAGTTATGTGTGTCAATTAAGCCCTCATACTTACCAAATAGTTGACAAATTTTTTTTTATTTAAATATCCCAAGTTTGTCACATTTGACAATTCCAAAGCAAACTGGACAATCTTTTTGGGACAATGGGAGTATATTGTAAAAATGAAGTCAAACAATCACCACCATTTCTGGATCTAGAACAACCAACATCTTAAAAAAAAAAAAAACTCTAAATAAGCAACTTCACCAAAAAAAAAAAAACTACATCTAAAGCTTAAGAACCCAAATCCAATAAGCCCAAAATCAACATATAGTAACTAGTAAGCACAAATAATTCAAAAAATATTGAATTTTGACTTACGTGTAATCGAGAGAGATTTGAATCAGCTTAGCGGTTAATGGATCGTTCTAGAATTTTCCCACTCAAGAAAAATGAGAATTTAGAGCAAAAAAGGCCCTCCAAATTGTTTATTTTGTGGAAACCCCCTAAAAGCCAAATAATATGTGATAGTGTTCTTCTTTCTATGCCCCAAATGTTTTCTATAATTGAATACATAGATAGGTGAAATTAAAAGTAGGGTTTTCGTATCACCCCACGCCACCCCAGTTCGGTAAATCTAGGTGAAAGTAAAATTTAAAAAATAATTTAGGTGATAAATTATTTATGAGTTTATCGATGGCTATTAGCCGAATGGTATCTGACCTGAGCTAATACTAGAGGTCTGAATTCATATTATTTGTAGTACTATTCAATCGAAATATTCGTTAGTTGTAATTCTCATTGCTAACTTACAAAAAAAAGCTATTTATGAATTTAAGTGTAATGCCTCTCCTGAAAGGCCGGAACTGCAAGTATATGATTAGATTTGATTAATTAGCCTCAAAAATCACCACGTGTAATTCCAACACTTTTTTATCCTCAATTACATGATCCATAATTGTTCCAAGCGCAATTAACATTGAAATTTCTATAAGGTATTACAAAACACTATGATTACTTTGTTGCTTTTATCATGAGACCTGACAAGTTGTGAAAGAATCTTCTTCAATATCATTGTGTTGTCTTGTAACACTATAATCAACTCCAAGTCATCCTGAGTTTTAGGTTACTCAGCTGCAAGATCTACACTTCTATCAGTACTAAACCAAGAGAATAATATAACATACCTGTTAAAGTTTAATGTACTTGATTTTGTCAAATTTACACAAGAGAAGCAAGAAAAAAAATCCAATCATCTTCATTGGAATGTATTGATGCAGCTTTTACATAAATACCAATGGAACAAACACATACAGTAACTGTCTTGGAGATACAGCACATGCGCATTCAGTCGATAACAATGGAAAAAAGGAGAAGACGAAAACTAATTTTTCAGCTTCATTGATTCGGTATGCACACACCAGCATCAGGGCTCTGTTGTTCCTTACTTATCCTTCCAGTAACTCGAAGCTTCAGTTCTTTCCTATCTCCGCCAGAAAAGAACAGTGCCATGCTTCGTTGGATGATAAGACCATCGTGACTGTCCCTGACCTTGCGATGGCTATCCCGAATGCTGCGTGGTGTGCCCTCCCAAATGAGCTTTCGACCATTAGCTCCTACCTCTAGACTGTAGGTATAATTGCGAGCATCAGTCTCGTCACCCATATAACGAAGAAAGGCCATGTAGACTGGAGCCATCCCAAGCATGAAGGCCTCAAAGTGAAGGCAGAAGTACTGGCCGAAACAGTGAAAGACCTGATATCACAAGCAAAAATAAAGCAGCATTCAACTTATGTGGCATATAGGTCAGAGCTACAAGCATATTGATCCTCTTTGGTACATCTGGAAGACAGAGAATGTTTTCCTTCTTTTTTATGTTACTTCCACAGAGTTAAGTAGTTAACAGCTATTACAAATTACTCGCTTCTTTATCAATACTTCGTTAAAGTTATTCCAAACAAAGCTTGACATCAAATGTCCAATGTACATCAACATCAGCATGCCCCAATGCCTCCGAAGAGGCTCCTGCCTAAGTGGGGTAAGGGGGTTGGAGATTATGCAGCCTTATTCCTGTACAAACAGAGGTTGTTTCTAAATTGGCCCAAGGATGCCAACACTAGCAACCACTTCACAATAGATATTGGAAGTCAAATTCTTACATTTGAAAACTAGATATCCAAGTTTGTTTCTTAACAAAACCCGATAAATAATATGACAATATTTACATTGAACCTATAATAAGAAGGTCACAAAATCACAAAATGAAAAATAAAAAAGAAGAAGAAAAGAATTGGAGATTCATAGTAGCATGGCTAGCATCATAGTCTCAAATGAAAGAGAAGCCTTAAACTTACTGTCAACATCCATGTGGCATTTTCGACTTCACGGGGATTAGACTTTACATAACGGTGGTTAAATGTACATCCAGTATGCATGTCCACCTTGTGATCATCTTTCAAATGTGTGACCAAGCTAGGTATGTCCCCAGTAATTAAGCATTCCGATCCAGCATAGGGGCAATTGTATGGTCTGAAGTTGCATAGTGCCTCATGTTTCGGCTTATTGTAATAGGGAAATATATCTGGACACCCTAGTGCATAATATTTGCAGTGAAGGTCCATTGACTCGGCTACCTTTTCCAATGCTAAGCATCTAATATCTCCCAGCTCTTGCCTGCAAGTGGGACATCGATTATGCACTCTGGTCTTACAGGCGGAGCAGATGGTGTGTCCATTATGGCACTGCAAGATCAAATTTGAGGATTATCAATTAGCCAGTACATAATTCGCCAGTACAAATTGATTATCAATTAACAGATTTAACTCTTATTCACCCCTAATTAAAGAAAGAGATGGGGACAAGGTGTTAATTGGACTTGAATTAGGGGTGAATAAGAGTTAAATTGGGGGCTTATGAAAGGAAAAATGTGTTTGGACGGAAATACCCTTCAAAACAATGACGAAGTGACCCGAATGAGGCACTTTTTGAACAGTAGTGATCATATTTGGTTGGTCTGAAAATGAGTGATCTAACTAGTCTTTTTTCCAAACGTAAGTGATGTGAGAAGCTATTTACCCTTTATATTTTAAATCTCTGGCAAATGTAGCTACTAACTAATTCAAAACTTCACTCAAGTAATAAACCATTTGTTCCACAAATTTTTGACAGCAAGGAAATTGGAGAGTCCTTTAACTGTAAACTTATCTTAAATTGAAACTATGTTATAACTTTGTCAAACGCCCTCTACATTATCATTCACCTATGTAACCTATGCACAAAAGCAAATTTATTAATTTGATTTGAATTCTGAAAAGTAGATATTAAGATCATGATACTAGGCTTTCAATTAGCATGTCTAACATAATTCCAAGCCTAAACTTTCAACTTTCCACAGTTTATAAAATGGTAGTTGACTACGTAATTCAAACCGGAGGAGCCTAAAAACACCATCTCCATTTTCTCTAGTAGTAAATACATGTCAATCAATGCAACAAAAAGGGAGTGCAAACATATTCATAACGTTGAAAAACTTAAAATTGGCAGAATCAGGACATTCAAGCCGATCAAGGCAACAAAAAGGGAGCATACACATATTCATATCGGAGGGCAAAAGCTTCTAACTTCAAGAAAATCACCCCAAACGAAAAGACACTAACTAACTACTTAATCAACAAAAACATCAACTTTTTGTACATAAATCAACTTGAGCAGAAACAAATAGAACACATCACAAAATGGGCACTTTTGAACCAACCTGATGAATTGGAGGGTACATAAAATTGGTACAAACAGGACATTCAAGCAATTCATGAACATTGGTTGGAGTAATCCCAGAAGCGACCAAGGTATGCTGCTTAATGGGGTATTGATGATGAGGATGTGGAGGGCGACGTTGGATCTCTTCATCCTCCGTCAAATCTGATGATGTTACACACTCTATGCTTTCCATCTCCATTTCAATTTCTGCCATTTCTACGAAATAACCGAGAAATCAAACAATCCCATATTAAAAACCAATCTTTTTAATGATTGCCCAATTTCCAACCTTTTCTTCAAAATCTCTACATTTGATATAAAATTACAAAATCCGATAAAACCCATAAAAATCTGTAATAAAATATTGATTACTAAATAACTCATTAACGAATTTAATTGATATATTAAATATGATTATAGAATTAGATAGAAGCCGAAATAAGTATCCAATCTTTTTATTGATTACTAAATTCCTACCTTTTCTTTAACAGACAAAATGCTAAATTTGATATAATACATTATTCGATAAAACCCAAAATAAAAATACAATCTTCCTCTTATTTACCAAATTACCCACCTTTTCTTTAACAGATAAATGATATAATGTGTATTCTTTCGCTTTCTCAATGTCCGCCCATCATAGTAACAATTATTCAAGCGATTGAGGCAAGAAAATAAATTGAAGGAATTGGAGTTGGAAAAAAATATGAATAGAGAGAAAGAGATTTATTGTATAGAAGGCAAAAAGCTCAAAAAACAGAGTCTTTTTCTCTTCCTTACAAAAAATGGGTTCTTTCTCTCTTGGGGGTGTTGTTGAAGAAACAGGACTTCTTTTTGGGACAAAGAAGATTATAGAGCAATGGTGTGGGGGGCTCGTGCTGGTTAGACCGTCACCTCTGCAATAATCTTCCCCCATTTGGTTTTTCATTTTTTTGTTAAGTCACTTTAAGTTGTCTGTCACTTTAAATTGTCTCTTATCTTTAACTATACATACGAATTCGAATTCGTGATGTAATGACAATGTATGCATCTTAATCACCTTTTTACTTATGTTTTATGCTCCAAAAAATCGTCTTACTCTATTTATGTATATGCACGCCACAAATTAATGAGAAATTAATAAGTGTAATATGAAGTCATAATACACTACTACTATTATCGTTTCTTATGTATACTTGTATTTATGATAACAATAGGTAATTAATCAGTAGGCTTGTAAGAGAATCTCAAGGTTCTATTAGGTTCAAGAAGTTCGCTTTGAAAAACGTTCATTTCAAGGTTCGATTTCATGTTGTTCGAGCCGAGCTTGCTAGATCCTCATCTTTGTGTTTGACTAGACTTGAACATAAGGTTCGATTTTACTCGATTACATATATTTAAATATGTCAATTTTTTCTTCTTATTTTGTCATTAATATGCGCAATTTTGGAATCTAATCAAATTTCAAATTTTCATCCGTTTGGACTTGAGCCAAATCAGAACTCTCAAATCAATATATAGCTTCAGAACTTTTAAATCAATATATAGCTTCAGAACTTTTAAATCAATATAATTCAAATCTGAACCCACATTTGAAAGCTATATATTTCATACACAAGTGTGTCCTTACTCTTTACAGAATATGTGAAATTCTTCCCCCCCTGTTAACTGTTCTAAGTATTATACAAGCAAAGAAAATGTATTTACTTGATAACAGTATATAGATATCCATATGCATACTATATTACTACCACACTTTTTCAACATTAAGACAACAGAGATGACATCCAGATTCCTAACGATACAACACCCAACGTGGCCACGGCTTGGGCAATCTCTATTACAAAATTCTGCCGCTGCAGTGATGGCAGACTCCGCCAATCAGTTCGCCTGCGCATATAAGAGCAATCAATACATTATTTTTAAACAGTACCTTGAAAGTGCAACGAGTAGACTGAGTTACGATACAGAAGCTCAAATGTTAGGTACATGCTAAACATACATGATTCCTTAGTACTGCGAACACTGCATATAGTGTTTTATGTGCTCACAGTTCTGATTGCGGACTCATGACAAGTTAAATTTTTAGTGCATATATTGTACTCTTAGAGTAGTCTTTAAGTTGAGCTTAATATCATTATTTTTGGCAACACCAACTGGATTGAAGAAATGTAACATTACTGACATGATCACATCTAAATACCATATTAAGAAGATAAACATATCACCCAAATGGACAAGATAACTGGCAGTGCAAGTACCATTTTACTCGTACGACTAGTTTTATATTTTTGCAAGCAACCAATGCATTAACAATCCATCATATCCTACTGTTCATAACCTTGCCAATAGCACTGAATCAAATTTTGATTGGGAAAACCCCACGAGCACATTTTTCACTGAACGAAAGAAAAGAGGAAAATAGTGCATACCCTAAATCAGCAATGACAATGCTGATGTTATCCTGTGATTGCCGGTCCTGTCAATACACGTAATGTGTGATGAAAAACTCAAAGAGAACAAAAAATGTGGATTTCCAAAAGATTAATATGTTTTCACAATTGGTTACCAAAGCTAGTCTTGCAAGGGCTTCAGAGGCCATCTGCAAAAGATGAACAAGGTGATGAAATATTGCTTACAGACCGTCCAGAACATCGATCATCTATGCCATTAATCTATGTGGTAAATAAACCTGGACATTTCCATGCTCTCTGAATTGATTCCGGACAAATTTGACTGCCTGAGAACTGGAATATCCCATATGTTTATAAAAATTAATTTTGTCTATTGGAGTTAAACAATTAGGAAAAATGGATGTATAATTGCAGCTGAAGCAACGTTAACCATTAAGATTGGATTAGGAATAGGAACCTATGAGCATACCTTTTAATGTAATCCCATAATCCATCTGATGCTAGAATAACAAATTCAACTTCAGGTCCAAGAGATACTTGAAGAACATCAGGAGTTGATGTAACCAAGTCTCCACTAAACTGCACCCTGGTGGAGTACAAAGAAAAATTAGAAAAATACGGAGTTTGCTGATATGATGATTAGCATGAAAAGATCCAACTCAAAACAATGAATATAAAAAATCAAAACTGTTTCTTTCTCAACTGATAGAAATAACAAAATTAATATGCGTAAACGGCTTTAATGTTCCCTTTATTGGACATAGTTCATAGCAGGCTTCGACTTGGCCAGCCAGGCATTGAAATACTGTTCTATGCTTCTTCTTTTTTTATCCAACACTGGCGTACTATTAATGCAGCAAGCTACTATTATCCCAGTACTGTTCTATGTAACCTCTGTGCCTAGTTACAGTAAAATTCTATAAAGGAGGGTTTATAACAAAATGAGGTCTTGGAAGTGCATGTGATCTTACATTAACACAAGAGATTCAACATTTTGGTTAATGCAATGCAGTACCTGGATGCAAATTTCTCGGTCCATCTGCCTTCCTCCACTCCCTTTTTTAGCATCCTTACATGAGAATATCATAATTCGACTACATTAATATTATTCAAGGTCGAATGATAGTATTTAAACTTCTAGTCAGCATTTTCCATTTCAAGTAGGAAGGGCTTACTCATTCTTCTTGGTCTTAAACCGCATATCACCAAATGCACGTGAGACTGAGATCTCTCCGCAGATTCTTCCGTCAACAACCTTTTACACATGCCAATAGTTCTAATTAAATGGTAATGTATCATTCTACATCAAGTGCCCTTCAGTGCGGTTGATGGTCATCATTATTTACGAAATAGATCTTAGCTTATATTTAAGAGATCAAATATAGGTTTAATGCCTCAAAGAAATAAATCTCAGGAAATTAAACACACCCATCCACCTGCTTCTTTGATTCTCTTTATTTCTTGAAGAGACACCTTGTTGGTCCCATAGGGCCGATGGGAGTTGGTTAAAACTTCTGGTTTTCCAGAACGTGAGAGGACCTGCATCAATGAAGCTGATAACTCCATCATACTAGTTAACAAAAGAGAAGTATGAAAAGTGTATATGTAAGGTTACCAAGCTTGAGTCTCCAACATGTGAGACGAAAAGCTTATCATTTCTAAGGAGCATAACAGTAGCCGTAGAACCAGATTCAATGTCTTGCCCATTTGTCTCAAGCCTTGAAAATGAAAAGCAACATCTGAATATTCAAATGCTCATTTATATATACCAGATTTAACATCCTAATGAAATGGGATCATCCCCCTCCCCCCTAAAAGTAATCGAAAGGTCTCTTTAGTCATATAAGCTTACCAACTTAATAGTTTTGAGTCAGCGGCTTCAAATGCCTTTTCAAGGGCTTTCCTGATGTCAGTGAAATCCTTGCTATTCAAAAGCTGCCCCTCTTGAAATGCGGCAGCACATTCATTGTATAATTCCTCTCTGCACATGATTGATGTCAAAGTTAAACAACACATTAGGAGGCATAAATTTTGCATGATGCATTTTTCAGAACTATATATCCTACTTCATACTTAGTTCCAACTAAAGTCAATTAAATAATTATACAAATGCAAATATGTCATTTCTCGAATGCTTAGCTACACCTCGATTTCTTAAACTGTGAAGCTTAATATTGGAAATTGCCTTGGAGTAAACATCGTTAACATCTGCTCCCTCATGAATCCATACAAGATATACATGTTCTGAACACTATCAAATAAAGCTCAAGTTTTTCCATTCCAATTTTATCCATCTTTATGTCAATAGAGTAATAAAGACCATACGGATTCAACTACTAATTGTATACCCTCAAATTGATTATGGGATATAACAAATTCACGAATCACAACTAGCTGCATGACAAGAAGTACCCAACTAGTAAATAACACACACCTCATAGATAATTTGACAAAAACAAAGGTAACTACTCATACACACCCCACTCTTGGGTCAATTTGGGAACACTATGTTATTGCAGGAGTAACGATGCATAATATCCGACCTCCTTAGGCCCTTACCCCGTTAGGTGGGTGCCTCTTCAAAGACATTGGGGCACGTTAATTCCCCCTTTCTCGATTATATGATCTATGTATAATCAAAAGAATACTTTGAATTTTATCTTATCTACCTGAGGAATTGGACAGAAGAGAATCCAGCATGCCCATCAAAAACAGCTGCATAAGAGAAACCAGCAAAACCATTTTGATCATCATCTTCACCATTCTGATTCTTGATAATAACAACATCATCTTCCATTTCTTCGCGAGCTCCTTGCAGCTTAGTCAATCCCCACCTAATACCCCTTGCTTCACTACTCACTGAAGACGGTGTTGCATCAATGGCAATTGCCAAACACTGTTTCCTTCTTCCATATTTCCTACTACTCCTTACTACTAATTCATCATTTCTTGTGATCATATTATTGTTTTTATTGCAAAGTTCATATCTTTTGTTGTTCTGTAATGAATGAAGCCTCTGCATGTGTGGGCTGGTCAAACTCACCATTTTTTATGGTGAGAAGTCAACAACAACAGAAGATGATGGAGTTATGTTAGTTTTGTGTTGTATGTTTTGGTGTTTGCATTTAATTTTTATTTGGAATAATATTTGATTAGGGGGTTAGTGAAGAAGGATAAGAGAGGGTGAAGGCAGACCTCTAAAACTGGTTTAAATGGATCAGATATTCAGATTCTGTTCCTGTCAACTTCCACAACCTTGCTCACAAGATATTTGTACAACTAAATAACAAAAACTTTCTGTTTTCCAATTTTACCCTTTTAAAGGCGCTACCACATCCCGACCCGATAAGTTGCTAATTTTTGGTCTTTAGGACGCCACCACATCCCAACACGATAGTTTGTGAAAGGATCATATCTGAGATCCTATAGTTCAGACGCTAAGAGGGTACCGTTTGCCTTTTAGTATTCACACAAAGCTCACTTAATGTGAAACTCTGACACTGTGACTGTCAAAAACTCGATTTTTTATCGTTAGACAATGTCCGTATGAACAACATTTTCCGAGTAATATCAGATTATCAGGAGAAGCCCTGTAGATAATTGTTACTTAACAACGTGAACTGAAGACATTTGAGCACACACGTGGCTTACCACATCAAAGACTAAAGTTGCCGACTTACCAACTTATAATGACTGTTATTACCAACTTATAACGATTTTATAAGACAAGTCTCATTATAGGACTTCCCTTATAGTATCAGCTGCTCTTGGTCTATCCAAACTATTAAACAGACTAGATTGCCTAATTCTCTCTCAAACAAACGAGAAGCTGCTTTCGTATCACCGACTCTTAGGCACCGGTTTTCGCTCAGCCACCCCTGCACGGCTGCAAACAGTAACACTAATAATAACATGTCCTACTGCTTCTGAAAGACTCCAGCCTAAGTGAGGCGAGAGTAGGGGATCCGATAGTGCTGCCCCTGCATATGATCGCAAAACGCAATAAAGTAAAGTTCAGCATGCTACAAGCAAATGATAGCAAAACCACTGAAGTGATGTCAAGTAGCTAATTCAACAAAGAACGGTTCCTTTGGATGACTTTCCATTCAGGTGATAGTCGATACACTGTAATCGAGTGACATCTGATCTGATAGTCTCAGGTTGTTTTTTGCTGCTTTATATACAAAGGAAAGAAGCTTTGTGTTCATACACTACAAAGTCATATAACTACTGCAATGATATGTGGATGTAGTTATAGACATATCAAGTCTCTGTTATCTAAGCATCCAACTAAAACTAATACGACTGCATATAGTTCATACATGCATAATACAAAAAGCTACTCCAGTAATAACTTGAAAGAGAGGAAGCTACTGTCCTTCCTATATCCTAAAAACAAGTTAATGATCATGTCTATCCAGATCATTAACTCAGGGCCCAAGCAATGCCCAGACACCGACGTAAACTATGAGCAGACTTCCAAAAAGAAGAACCTTGGGTAAATACGCCAGAGACGAGAATGATTTCCTTGTTGCAGCCTTGGAAGAAATGGGAGGAATAAATTCCTCGTCCTCAGCGGAATGTGCTTCACCACATGCCTCATCTATACCAGCTTTTACCTTGTAACCCCGACGCTTAACAATGTCTTGTAGATCCTTTTCTTCATCCATGACCCTGACTGTACCTTCATCGATATATTTGTAATCCTGCATGAACAATTATTTTAAGAACTTGAAAATCCATAAAAACTAGAAGTTATGATTGTTTATCAGTTGTAGTGGGCAAAGATTTACCTCAGTTGCAGCCAACTGTACACCACGATTAATCTTGTCAGAGTCCGAATCTGAAGGTGGCAAGCATTGCATGCATCCAATTCGGAATTTCATTTGAAACCGTATTCTTCTAGGTGCAGTTCCCTGTGCTGAATTGCAAATCTCACTGGGTTCAGTTGGATGTTGATGAAGCGAAGCCTCAATTCCAGTTATTTGGTTAGTTTCACTGACTAAAGCAGTACTGTCTACACCCGACTCTTTATCATTGAGCATGTTAAATGCATGATTGCCAGCATATAGAGAAGAGTAAGGGTCCTGTACGAGGAAACTGTTCTGAAAATGTTCATTACTTCGGATGACATTAGGAGTTCGGAGAGTTTCGGTCATAGCACTTGCTCTTGGCATGGCATCACGAACCCCTAGTTCGTCGTTTTCCCTAAACAACTCACTTTCAAAATATCCATTCTGGACCTATATATGCAGTTAAAACTTAGTTTCATGATAAAAAATAGAACATCTATGTATTATAGACCATTCTGAATAATTAGAACATAAAGTAACGGATAACATGCAAAAAGAGCAAAGATGGGTATTGTTCAGATGACATTGCAATATGCTAAAATCTATTAAGTACATAGAATATCTTCAGAGTCTCCCACTTACCGGTGTCTGGGTTACTTCTGGTTCTGACTCGCTACAGGATCCACCATCCTTGGCAAATGACTTACTAAGAGTACCAATATAGTTCACTGCATCATTCTCAACAGCTGACGTAGAGTAGATCTCTGAGTGATCATAGGAGGGTTCTTCTAAATTAACGAGGACAGAGCTTAAGAACTCGTAAATATCCGTTTCATACTGAACCTGTGAAGCTTTCTGACTGTGTCCATCATCTGTGAAATGATCATAGAAGCTAGAGGATCCAAGTTCAGACTGCATCTGTGAGTGCAGCGGGGAGAACATCTTCCAATCACAATATTCAGATTCAGTGTCACAAAAATCTTCTAATGCCTTATCCAGCTCAAGGTCTGGCTAAAAATACAGGGAAAGATAAGTTAGATGCTCCTGTTGATATTAATAACATTGGAAAGACAAAAGTGAACCCAATCTGTAATTTCCCAACTCACAGGTAAAGATGTTATGTCCAAATTTGGGTCTTCTTTATCATCGGCAATGCAACAGCTGCTGTACACGTCATTTAATAAGGGAGTGCCAAGTGTTGCACTCTCAGAAACTTTAACTGGGCAGGATACAACACATAGAGGTTGCACTTCAGGAGGGGCAGTTGAAACCGGAGCAACAGATTCAGATATATTATCATCAGCTGGAGATTTATTAGAGCTTGGAGATAGAGTATTCTGCATGTCTTCACAGTTCGAATTCTCGGCAATGTCATCTAGCTTCAGATCATTCTTCTTGAACAATCGACTAAGAACAAAAGAACCCTGGGAAAGTAGTGACATTACAAAATGAGACAATCACAAGTTGTAAGGAAACTTGAACAACAAGATAAATACATGTCCCATAAGCATAAGAAGCTAAATATTAACAATAAGAAATTATTGCCCCCCCCCCATGTAACATGAATAAGAAGCTAACTTACGTTAAAAAAGTAGTCAAAATTTCAAATAAATGCACATACGAGCAATCCAAGAAAGCAGGAACCACTTGGAAAAACAAGAGATATTCCATGGTATGATATAAAATTGTAAAACAGAAACAAACAAACAAAAGCATGTCACTCCGCCATTACTTCACATGCAGAAAGCTTCATATACGAAGAGAGTAAGGAAATGATAGAGTACAATAAAAACTCTGAGGACATAATAGTTCGAGACTTAACTGAGCTAAGATATCAAACATTGATCACTTTCTCTTCCAAAACTCAAAATAAGATTAAGGGAACGGCATATACTCTACCTGTCCAGGGTGTGTACCATCCAGTTCTTTCGCAGTAGCACGATACTCATGTATCACCCAATTTGTTCTCTTTCCATCTGGGGCTCGACCAGTGTAAAATACCAGTGTTTTCTTGATACCAATTCTGGTCCCTTGCTTGGAAGTTATATTCCTATCTTTACCAGTAGCTTTCCAGTATCCTTTCTCGGTAGCACGGTTCAAGCGCTGTCCATTCTGGTATTTACGATCTTTTGGGCAGAAGAAAAACCACTCATTATCATGAGACTCTATAATAGACAGATCTGCAAACAAAAGAAACGAGCCAAATAGATAGGTTAGAGTTGAAACAATATTTATCTATGAGGTTGATGAGTACATCAACATACCATAATGTTGATTGTTTCAAGTTTCAACCAACAAGGCATCAACTGATCATGTCTCGAATAATATCTAATTATTACCAACAGAGGAAAAAAAAATGAAAAGAGGCCGAAACAGACACTCCCAGAAACAACCTCTCGCATGGTCGCTTCGGAGCCACCTTGTCCCTGGGCTTCAAGCTTTGCCATCAAGTTAGGCAACAGTGTGAATACTAATTAAGGGAATTGACATTGTAACTCCAGGGTTGATAGCCACAAACGCCCACACCCCAAAGAGATAAATATTTTTAAAATTACCCCCTCTTTTTATTGTCAACTTATGGAACAATCATTTTGAAATGGATATTGCAAGGGTTAATTTCTCAAAATACCAACATTTGGAGTGCCAAAATTACTAGGCTACTTTCAATAGCTGGAAAAGGCTCTACTCTTTCGAACTTGTACACACACTAGAGAGAAGTATCCATTTTAAGATAATCCAACACTCAAAATGGGCATAAATCCTTAAGCAAACAGTTCCAAATGCGTGAAATATGACACCCCTGTCTAAGTAATCTATTCTAAGTTGTTCTAAAACATCTTACACTTGTGTAAACAGATCTTTGATCTCAATTATCCTACACTAACAACCAGTTACTCACAATCGACAAGCCACAACTAACCAAACACACATAACAAACACTAGAAACGAAATAAATTAAGTAACATGACTCAGAATATTTTGTGTACTCTGGCTCCTGAAATAACGAAGTGACTCATTGCACTACACACGCTTCTGAACTACTGTGGACGTATTATATACTACTTGCACTTTACTCTTGGCTCAATTTAGAAACATGATCTGTGTTATCACAGGGGTAAGACTGCCTACTACCGCGCAAAATTGGATCACGCTAACATTAACAAGCATAGGATAACACTAATACATAAATCACATGAAAAATGAACTCTGGTAAAATAAGAAACCAGTAAAATACCAACAACAACAACAACAACAAAAAATTGTACCAGGTAAATCCCAAGGCTCCCATCTGCAGACATCAATTTCACGAATAACTTTAACCTTCTCCTCAAAACCATTGATCTTGAATCTCAAATAATGGTTAATCAGCTCCTCATCCGTCGGCCTAAACCTATACCCGACCGGCAAACCTCCCTCCGACACCACACCCATCATAAAAATCCGATCTTTTTCTCAATTTCAATACTCCTCCTCAAACTTCAAACAAAAAGCAACCCCAACAAGATAGGACACAGTAGATACCAAAAACAGAAAAGTAAATAGACAATAAAGCAATAAATAAGATATCTGTTCTTCGAGTGTAGTCAAAATCTCCCAAAAAGATTGTCCAGTTCAGTAGAAATGTAGTTAAAGAAGTTTGGCCGAGTTTATATACAAACTGTATTTTAGAACTGAAATTACCATTTGACGCCTGAATTGTAAGTGTAGTGTATGAAGGAAGTTTCAATAAGGGGTGAAATAGTAATTTCCCGTCTGTTATATGACGTTGATGACATGGAAGAGAGAGAAAGGACGCGTTAATATTCAGTGTATATACCGTGTGTGGATGTTTCTGAGGTTGGTCGTTTTGGTAAAAGGTCTGTTTTGCCCATGATGGAATGTGTGGAGATTGGAGAATGGGTAGAGTGAGGGGCTTAAATGGTATTAAAGGAAACGTAGCCACGAAGGAGAAGAGGTGACTTGTTAGCAATGTATAATGATGTGGGGGCTATTGTTTTTTTTATACTCCTAGTAGTTGTAGACTTGTAGTATTTTGGTCGGTGATGATTTGCTTTTCGTTATCTAATCCACTAACTACAAATGTGTCTATTTCCACGAGAAAAATTTACGGACCCGAACGCACATGTTTCCTTGGAGAAGCGAACGTTAACCATGTATCCCTTTCATGGGATTTGGAAATAGATTTATTCGTTGATAATGTAATTAAATTGATAAAGTAGGTGAGTAATCGTAAATTCAGAAGTTTAATTTTTCATTAATACTTCTTTGGCCAAGTATGGTATATGAAATTCGCTAGTATGGTTTAGCTAAGAAGTGTGTTCAAGGCTATTGCATCAATATGAAGTCTATCCAGTACACACTCAATAAATAGCGGTTGCAAATCTCATGTCACACTCACAAATAGTAATAGTCCAATGAAGGTATATTTGATAATTATTTTACATTTTACTTAACTATAATAAGATTGAATCTAAAATAACAAATAAATCAAAGTAATAAATATGTACTCTTAGGCATTGAGTTTTATTTATCTTTTTAGCATTCATTTTTTACTTCAAAATATTTATTTATCTTATTAATTTTTTAAAAAAATTAGCGATGAGGTGAGTTTCGAATACAGGATCTCCTAGTCACTAACGAGAGCTTTTTCACTAGACTATTCGATTAACCCAAAGTTTCTTATTTTTATGAACCAAAATTATGTATGAAAATAAATGTTTAGATCATGGTTGGATCGTGAAGTGGAATAACAAATGGACTACCCTAACCACTAATTCAGGACCCAGAAGTCCATGGGCATGTGGGAAAGCCCGATAAATAAACGTCCATATAGAATAACAAGGGTTTTGACACAAACCCTACTATAAAAACGAAGCTCTTCTCCCTCAATCCCCCTCAGAGAGAGAGAGAGAGCGAGACAGAGAGATTCCTTCATTCAATAAAGAACAATGGTGAAGACAATCCTCTCATCGGAGACAATGGACATCCCCGAGGGGGTGAAAATCAGCGTGAAAGCAAAGGTGATCACAGTCACCGGTCCACGTGGCGTGCTCACACGCAACTTCAAACATCTCAACCTCGATTTCCAGCTCATCAAGGACGAGGAGACAGGGAAGCAGAAGCTGAAGGTGGACGCTTGGTTCGGAGCTCGTAAAACCACTGCTGCCATTCGTACTGCTCTCAGCCATGTCGACAATCTCATCACCGGGGTTACCAAGGGGTATAGGTACAAGATGCGGTTTGTGTATGCCCATTTTCCGATTAATGCCAGTATTAGTGGGAATAGTAGGGCTATTGAGATCCGGAACTTTCTCGGGGAGAAGAAGGTATGCTGGTTTTATTATGTTTGCACGTTGATATGTCTATAATACTTTTGTCCCAAAAAGATTGTCCAGTTTGAATTTGTGTGCTCGAGTTTCGAACTTGTGAACTAGGTAAAAATAATAAATTAATCTATCATGTTTCTGATAGATCTTTACATTAATCTAGTGATTTTAGTTGACGTGAATAAATGTTTTGAAATGATGTTTGGATACTATGTGATTGAGTATATGTCTATAAGCTGTCTACTGTTTAGTAGAAAATACACGAGTTACTAATATTTTGAGTATATATTAATATTAAGATCGCGGGCTTGATTCGAACAGAAGGTATTTGTCGTAATAAAGCTACACAGTTTGTTAATTTTGAAAAGATCATTAGGGTTAGTATATTTACCTGCTATGGTTGTGTATATGGCGAATAAATGACATGATTGTATTGATTTAAATCAAAGTTTTGTGTCAATTAAGACTACTAAGTTTGTTAATTTTGACGATTGAAAGCCATTTCCCATAAATGATGAAACATATCATTGAAAGGAATATAATGTGGATGCTGTATATATTGTGGTCTTTTGGAATATGATATCTTTGATTCTATTGTTAGCTTTTGTAAATCTAATGAAATCTATGTGCAAACGGGTTGAACACATAGTTGGAGTAACTTTGTTAATTAAAATGTATGGTTTTTCATGGCCATTTGATTTTATATATTATGAGTTGGTGATTTGTCTGCTGACTTATATTTTGGGATCCATTACAGGTAAGGAAAGTAGATATGCTTGAAGGTGTGTCGATTGTTAGGTCTGAGAAGGTGAAGGATGAACTTGTATTGGAGGGAAATGACATTGAGCTCGTCTCGCGTTCATGTGCTTTGATTAACCAGGTATCATTTGTATAACCTTTACATATTGATTGTTAGTATTCTGTTTCATCGGCTCCAGTGTTGTATCTAATTCTCGGCCTAATTGAACAGAAATGTCACGTGAAGAACAAGGATATCAGGAAGTTCCTTGACGGTATTTACGTGAGTGAGAAGGGGACAATAGTTGAGGAGGAATAAGTGCTTATTCTGTTGGTAGTATATCTGTGTGAGTGATCGCCGTTTTGCCTAGCAGCCTTTTTTTTGGATAGTTCATCTGGATATTTATATCCGCTTGTTTTGGTTCCAATCAACTATTATATTGTCTTTTGATTAATTGTCGTTGAACTTAGTAGTCTTGCTTTGAATGTATTTTAAGATTTTGTACCCTCTATGTTTAATCTCTTGCTTCTCACTAATGACTTACGCTAATTTTCATATTTGCACTGTTTACATTATATAACTGCATAGTACTCGTGAACCTTCGATTGTACCTCTTCAGATATTTCGAACCATCACTTCAAATGGTTTAGATATGTTATCGAAGAAAACCCTTCTGTATCATTATTCGTTTCTACACATTACTTATGATCTTGGAGAAGGCAACTTGTAAGTTGTAACCTCTTAGGCCTTGGCTGCAAGCCTGCAACATATTTTTGTGTAGGGTGATACAGAATGGTACTCTCTAAACTCATACAAAAGATTCTTGTTCCAATGGCAATCGCTAACTCAAATTATGATGAGAATCTTTATTTCATTTTGAACAAAAGCGCCCTCATAGTTATTTACTCAATCCATCCCTAATTGTCTTAATTCATATTCACTTTCATCCCTACTTGTCCTAATTGATTGTCATTTTCGTTTTATAGAATGCTCTTAATTGATTCTTAAGTGAGTGGAAAATGTACATTGTGAGAGGAATTTGAATTTTATTAAATATTTATGCAAAATGAAGTATCCCTAACAAATAGGAGGGAATATAACTTATAATTAGATGTTTCTCATAATTTCTAAAACAGGTTGTCCCTAGTTAGTTATCAAGTGAATTGGTTATTGAGCAATTTGATTCTCTTGATCTACTCTTACGGGTCATTTGAATCGGATGAATTTAGCATAATGAGGGTAATAATCTACTTGAATGTAATTTGAATTACTTTAAAGGCTTTCTGGTTGATTGCTTTGTGAACTGTATGTTTATTTTATAAGTGCCCATGAAGTGCTAGTCTTGTTTTTTTTTGTCAAACGATATTATACTGAAAGTAAATCCTACACTAATCAGTAAGGAGAAATCTACACCTACAATCGGGACAGAGTCATCTGTTTTTATTACGATGTTTTTGCCACGACTCGAACCCAAATGTCCTCTTGAACCACTATTTTAATCTTAAACAATGAAATGTCTAATGTACTTTTCATACTATTTCGAAGAATAAATACATGATATTTTTTTTTTTACATAATTAAAATTAATAGATACATGGCCTATCTTCTTGTTCTTTTTTATGTGTATTTCTAGCCATTTGCATCCTTATACGAAATCACAATGTTTCAACTTTGAAGCCCAAAATTCATTGTATAGAATTAATGGTTCATTGTAAACAAACAAACAACCCTTCCAAATGAATGGTTCATTGTAAACAGACAAACAACCTTCAAAAAATGATCGAACCGAACCGAAAACATCCCTAATTTTCACTATGGTGAATGCGCAACTCTCTCCCTTTTAAACTTCCAATTCCAACTCCAGGCAGAGATTTTCATAAAAACTTTATGATAGAAATACATTAATTATATGAGATGAATTTAAAATTGTTCTTATATATGATTTTTTAACTTTATATATAAATATATCACTTGAAATTCTCATTTCTTACAAATTGGTTCTATACAAAATATTTACTCACACAAACACATTGCGTCATACTGCTAGTTAAATATAAGTCTTAATAATAAATAATAATGTAAACACAATTATATTCAATCAAATAAATATTACTATGCACTAACTAAAATAACAAAATCTATTAACTTTAATTATTAAAAATTAAAATAAGACAATGTTTTTGAATTTTGAGATGTACATTAAAATACTTCCATAATTCTGTATGATGATAAAATACAAGAAAGTAAATAATTTTTCCTCCTTCCTTAAATGATTAACACATTTTAATTTTCATGGTCAAATTTTAAAAAATTTGATCATTAATTCTCATTAAACGGTAATAAATAATATAATTATATGAAATCTTATTAAATAAGTAATATTAATATGATTACCAAGAATATTATAATTCCAAATTTGTAAGTTTAATATTTATTACCAACAATAGTCTGACTATGTCACACCAAACTCCTCTAATGTCGTGTTTATATGAAATAGTGCAAATTCTTACAAAAGAAAGTAATTACTCCGTACGTTTATACGTGCTGGGTTGGAAGGGGCTCCAATATACACACACCAAAACAGCAAGTTTAGCTACCTCCTCATACCAAGCTCTACATTCACTACACAAAACCCCCGTTCATTCACTGCCCCAAACAAGCTAGGTATGCTCATTTTCATCTTCTTAACTTTTTTATTTTTTTATTATTTCTTGAAAAATATGATTTTTGCTCATGCAAGATGTGTGTGTCAATAAAGTGGTCCTAATTCTTATTTTGCTAAAAATTAAATCTTTAAGTATGTATGTGGTTTATTGATCTTTTGGGCATGCAAGATTTGAGAGTAATTGAAGTGGTCCTTAAACATTTTTTGATAAAAATGAAATCTTTTAAGTATACATACGGTTTATTGATCATTTTGGCATGCAAGATTTGTAAGTAATTAAAGTGGTCCAAATGATTTATTCATAAATATGACATCTTTGAATAACTATTTTTTGTTAGAGAAATGTGACCTTTTAAGATTATATGTAGTTTTTTGATCTTTTGGTAATGCAGGATTTGTTAGTAATAGAAGTGGTCCTAATTATTTTTGATAAAATGGATATATTGAAGTATCTATGTGGTTTATTGAGTTTTTTTGTGTGTGTGGGTTTTTTAGGGTATGGTAAAAATGTCTGAGGATTTGAATGTCGTTGGGCAACAATTTCTTGATGGGACACATATTGTGGGACAAGGGAAGGAGTTGAAAATGGGTGGAGTTATTGAAGGGATTAGCATAGGAACTGATAATGGAGAGGTTGTAGGTGTTGGTAGTGGACACGACTTTGTGATGAAGAAGGGCGAGACTGTTGTTGATATGGAAGTGGATGATCAGATAAAAAATGGTTCTGAAAGTGGGTTCGTGGTGATGGGTGATCAGAGAGATATTGTTGATATTGGTGGTGGAGCAGGAGTTGGGGGAAACTATGATGTGGTTGTTCCTGAAATGGAGGTCAATCGGGCGGAATATAATGTACATGGTGTTGCAATGAGAACTGTGAATGAAGTGGTCGAAGTTGTGGATGATCAAGTAAAAAGTGGTACTAAAAGTGGGTTTGTAGCTGTGGGTGGTGATAATGAGAGTTTTAATGCTGGTGGTGGTGGAACAGGAGTTACGGGAAATTATGATGAGGTTGTTCACAAAATGGAGGTTGATCGGGCGGAAAATGATGCAGGTGATGTTGCTGTGGGAACTGTGAATAAAGTGTTTGAATTTGTGGATGAAATGTGCTCTGGTGGTATATCAGTGGGACGAAATGAATTCGACCCTATGTCTTTTGAGCATTTCAATAGTGAAGGGCTTAATCTTGTGGTTGATTTGGGGGATATTTTTGGTTCAGAAAAGGAAATTAGGCCGAGGGATGGTCTAAATGAGGATTTTAAATCAGATGGTATAACTGTTTCAGCTAATTCAAATATGAATTGTGTTGATGTTGATATGGAAGGGGTAAATCTTGTGGTGGATTTGAGTGGTGCAGATAAGGAATATAAAGATGAAAGACTAGCTGTTGAGAATGATGGGACTCATGTCACTGTTTGTGGTTCTCTTCATGAACATTTCTACAAAAATGTTAAGTCTTCGGAAGAGTTGCATCTCACAGATGGACCTTTACTTGTTGAGAGCATGAAGGGGACTGCAAAAGAAATTCCAGTTGAGACATGTATGGGAAATCGTGCTGTTTCTGGTCACCCTTTCATAGGTGTGAATAACAACCAAAACACAGGGTTTGAGGAACATATGACTGGTGTTAGTTCTGATGATAAGGATGGCTATAAATTTAACTTACTTGCTCTAAAACCTAAAGTTCGTAGTGAAAATGATCAAACTGAAAAGGATGGTGAATATTACTTGTCAGATCTAGTATGGGGCAAAGTTAGGGGTCATCCTTGGTGGCCTGGTCAGATATTTGAACCTTCAGCTGCATCAACAAAAGCAGAAAAGCATTTTAAGAAAGGTGCCTACTTGGTAGCTTATTTTGGAGATCGTACATTTGCATGGAATGAACCAGAAAGTATAAAACCATTCCGTAGTCATTTTGTTAGGACGGAAAAACTAAGTAAATTGGAGGATTTCTGTGAAGCTGTTGATTGTGCATTGAAAGAAGTCTCCAGAAGAGTGGAGTACGGTCTATCTTGCTTGTGTTTGCCTAAGGACCAGCTAGCCAAGATGGAGAATCAGACTTGTATCAACGCTGGTATTCGACAAAAATCAATTAGAAGATATGGCATTGGAAAAGGTGCATCCACGTTTGTACCTACACAGCTTCTTCAGAATATAGAGTTATTAGCTGCAGATCCATTTCATGAAATCGAGAAACTGAGATTTGTCAATGTAAGAGCACAATTATTGGCCTATAATCATTGGAAAGGGTTCAATTATCTTCCGGACATTGTAAATATTGATGGACTTGGGGATGGAGATGCTGTTATAAAAACAATGGGAAAGAAGTCCTCTGTTCATATGCATGACAAGGGTGAGGGGAGAACCCGAAGATCTACTCAAGGTGTATCATCTCTGAACTATAAGCATATTTCTTATGTGTCAGATGACAGCTCTATCATGGTAGACAGTGAGACAGAAATGGTAAGAAGAAGAGGCAGGAAGAAGAGGTCTCTACCGTCCAGTAAAATGTTGAAAGCAACTAAACCTGTTTCCAGTGATCTAATGTTCAGTTCTCAAAAGGTTTCTTCACATTGGGATCATAAAGGATGTTCATCAAGGTTGTCAAAATATGTTGAAGTAGGAGACCATGTTGGTAATAATTCCATCAATTCAAGAAAACTTCCGCTGCCGGAAGAAATACTTCCGAAACTTTACTTGGCTGCTGCAAGCCCCATGGAAGGATATGAATTCATTAAGTCGTTTATGAGCTTTCTCTCTTATTATAGAGATTCTATTTGCCTAGAGCACAGAAATAGTGGAAAGCGAAAAAGGTCCATTGTAGAGGAAATTGGCAAAAAATATTTTAAACCTGAAGCAGATAAGACAAATGAGATTGAAGGTACTGAAGACTTGTATTGGACTGACAGAATCATCCTAAGCAACCCTGTCAAACAAGAATTATTGGGACAAGACGATCATTTGGGTACTACGATTCCAGATGTTGCTGGTGAGGTTGAGTTAGGGGCAGAAAATACTTCTGAGGTGGGTGAGAATTCTCAAGAGTACACTCCTACAGAACTTATACTCAAGTTCACTGATTTAGAATCCATTCCGTCAATTACAGAACTTAACAATATATTTAGTCGCTATGGGCCTCTATACGAATCTCAGACTGTAATTTTCAGTAAGAGTAAACGTGCTAAAGTTGTCTTCAAGATAAGATCACATGCTGAAACGGCTTTCAGCAGTTCTGGGAAGTTCAGCATTTTCGGACATTCACTTCTTGGTTATTGCCTTAAAGCACGCACGTCCTCAGCACGAAACAAGAAAGTTTCAAAATCTGCCAGTGCCAAATGAACGCAGTTTACTGATTGATATGGCTGGTGTCGTACTTCTCATGCAATCTATCATATTGCCTGTTAGTGTTAATACTTATATTGTAGGAGTAGTTACAAACTAGTTGCAGACTCATTGATCAGCTCGTTAGCAAGTTTGAAATGACTAAAGATTAAGATTGTCCTACTTTTCCTGATGGTGAAGTTTTACTATATAACTCCCTTAGGTGTATTTGGCCATCTTTTATGTATGACAGTATGAGGATCTTTATGCTGGCTTGGTATATTTTATTTTATAGCCATGTGGTTTGAGTAGTTACAAGCTAATTTGTCGGCAGAAGAATTAACTGAAGTTCTTTGTAATTATATTTTCTGTTTTCAATAGTCTTTCTTTTTTTGTAAATCATCGATAAGGTGAGTTTCGAACCCAGGACCTTCTGGTCACTAGCAAGAGCCTTTTTCACTAGGCTATTCTTGAATAGGTAAACTTGACAGTTACGATGAATCCATATTGAGTAAATATAAATACAAATTTATGCTTCATCACATTTAACAACTGTATGCAAATTTATGCTTATCTTTTTCTTATTTTTATTTTGATGAGTATCATAATTCATAAAAATAGAACTCATGACAAGTGGGAAAGGTAAATATCACCCTGCATATATCATATACACTGCTAGATATCATATTTAATCTCTTGAATAAAATGCTATTCATCCATTCTTTCATACATTCCTCCTTAATTCATAGTATATCCTTAGTCGATTTTTCGTGGCATGATCCCCTTCGAACGCCTTCATCCATGACTCTTCTTTCCCTGATAATTGAAGTACAATAGTCATATTTACATTAAAGTTGATTTAGAAAATTCTGGTGTCATTTGAAAACAATACAAACTGCATCAAGCATGTTTTACCAAGTTGTGTAAGTCTAAGAGTCTTACATGTCCGGATTTACTAGCAGTTTTGAGGCCTGTGGACTTATGATGAACCATTATTTGTTGATGAATATTGTGCTTGCCACCTGACCGAACTGGTGGAGGTACGTAGGCATGAGTCTCTGGACCTCTATAGTCGATTTCATATAATGCCGAGTCTGTCATTTCTGAAGCCTTCATCGTTCCTAAAGAAGCCAACCACATTTGCATTAGAGATGAGTAGAATCCACAAAGATAACAATTATGGTTTTGTCCTTCCTTTTCACTCAGGTTTCTTTAAATCTCGTCTCTTCCTAAAGAGAGAAAAGGAGAAGGAGAACTGTTTACGGGTGGGGTACTCCTGTTCCTGTTTCACCCCCTCATGTATGAATTTTTTGTTCCTCATTTTTTTTTTTAGGTTTTATAATTTTTAGCAAGAAGTGGTTGAGCAGTTGAACCATAAAAGAATTGCAAAATAAAAATTTGAGCATTGAAAGGTAGTTACTAGATCATAAGCAATAAATTCATCTCATTAGAGAAAACATTAACATGAATTGAAAGAAATTCTACAAGTGAGCTTTGGATCTTGCCGAGTGGTCAGGCGTACCTTTTGAAAGGCAAGGAGGGGCTGCTAGAAGCAGAAAGAAAAACATGGCGATGATGGTCGCTCTAAGATCCATCTCCTTCTCCAAGAATATTGTTTCGAGATTCTTGATGCAAGTGATTCTATTGCAGAATGTACTTATTTTGGTTTACCAATCCCTTGTTTGTGTGTATATATAGGGAATGATTGAGGAGAAGATCCAATTCATGGAAATAGCATCTGTCTATGCATTGTTTTGAGAATGATTTTTGGGCATTAGCGAAAACGGTCCCCATCGATACAGCGAGGTCCCAGCTATGTAGATAGTGTTGGGGGCTAGAGCATTTATGCAGTTTTTGCCAGAACTTAACTCTTAGTTTTCTGGTCTTAATTGTTGGTCAGTGCCATGACCCATGCATTGTATTATTGAACATGCCCTGCTTTGATGCCATCCTCATATTTGAAACATAGTCATTTGAAATTTGGCTGTACTTATTCAGGTTCCAACAATGGTTACCTACTTTCTGTTTATTACTTGCCTTTTTCCTGTCATTGAGCTCATGGGATTCTCTTCAAATCTTGCATCTCACTCAACATCATCAACCAACTTATGAAATTGTGTTCTCCTTGTTAACTTATAGAGGTAAGTTTGATTTCATTACTCTCAGTTGATACTTATATTTTTAACATAACGACTAACGAGTACGTTTTAACTTGTTCAAACACTTTTGCTGTGGCTCTTTATTTTATGTATATGCCATCTTTGTAGTGATCTAGCATATTAGTGAGACCACATTACTCAATAGCAATTTACAAGCTTGATTACAAACAAGTTAAAAGTAGGCCAAAACATAGTAAGTATTAAGCCAGAGTAGTTTATTGTGTTTTATTATGTTTTTTCTAGTTCATACTACTAGATGTCCTTGAAATGTGGATTATTACTCTATAATATCATTTTGAAACTAGGATAGGAAAGAAAATCTAGCTACTGAAGAATTTTGTTTAACAGTTTTCCCATATGATATTTTCCTTTCTTACTGCTATGCAAAGGAATGAAATGAAGGGGGAAACATCATGTTTTCGTCTCAACCAGCGAGGCATTATAAGGGTTTACAATTACGGCTAAGTTTCTACTCATTCAGGAAAATCCATTCCTCTTTTCATGCCAACGACAGGTTTCTTTGGATCGATGATTATGGTTTCACAATTTTTCACTTGCCCCTCGTTCTCATCATCTGGAAAACAGATGAACAGCACATGGTGATTCCTTGAGACATATATATCACTTTTCTTCGGAAATATGATAAATTAAGAGAGCTGTAAGAAGCAGTAACACTACCTGATACATTAGCTAGCGAAAATTCAGTTAGTCGTCTCACGCAATCTTTGAGTGCTTGTAGCTCAGCTTCCTTCTCATCAAGTTTGCAATTGGACTTCTGCAGCTCAGACTCCAACTCAACTATATGATTTTCTTGCTGTTCCATTAGTAGTTGAGACAATTTATGATCAAGTACAGTTGGCGATACACCATTAAATGAACCACAATTACCATTGTAGTCTTTTGCTGAGAAGCCAGATAGCTGAAGTATCAATGGAAGAGTGCTGTATCAGAGATATTGATTTCAACTCTAAATTCTTAAGACTGCAAAAGAAGAAATAAATCTAGCAATAGTACATGGAACTGCTCTTTTACCAAAGTTGTAGGGTCATATGTAATAAATCTTACTTGGTAACTATCCTGTCTACTTTCCGAGCCAGAACCTTCAGTGCCACAATAAGGAAGCTTTTCTAGCTCAGAAACAAACTCCGCTTCTAGCTGATCCATCTCCATCACTTCAGGTTGTTCCTCCATAAGATTGTCGCTCGAGCATGCATCTCCAAACTTTTCATAGGGATCAAATGACTGGACATTATTTGGATCGGTGTTTAGCGAAGTGTGGAAAAGCTTTTCCCTGGAATCGTTAGAGCTACATCCACCTTTGGCTTCAGAATTGGAGGAATGCATGTTGAGCAATGTTTTTCTCCTCAAAAGTTCACCTTTCAGCTCTTGAACTGCTTTTGCCGTTTCGTCCATTGCTGCATTTAACCTGTTAACTTCAAGTTTTCCAGCTGACATCATGTACATGAGTCCAACACCAAGTCCCCAGTTAAAGAGAGAAGATTCTGAAATACATCAACACAGTATACCAACAATGTGTTAAAATTAGATGACAAATAACCATGTTCAAGAAACAAATACCTTAAACTTCACTTCGACTTAAGATAGAAAGATTGTTTAAAAAACCTTAACTACTACTACTGCACCATGTTAAAAGAACAGGAAATAATGGAAGCCGCCTCAGAAGAAGCATCATCAATCTGAACCAAAACGCGGCTATCCACCAGAATACTTAAAGAAACAGTTCTTTTATGGTATTTCCACTCTTTCTGTTGAACTCTATAGTTACAGTATCACTCTGTGTAATTATAGGGAAGTACAACTCACTAGTTAGAAAGTCCATCACTAATGTAAATACCATTTCAGACTACATATAATAACTTAGGGGTACCATTAATCGTCACTAGCCCTCTCATGATCCCGCTTCCATTACCATGAAGGAGCAACCTCTTCAAAGAGCTAATATTATCACACATGATTAGCCTAACCATATTTAAAAAGCGATACTGCAACCCTAACTATGATTGATAGATTAGTCAATATATCTAATTCAGTTGTCCTACTATGGTGGCCTTCAGAGAATTCTTCTAGTTGGTGATACATCTTACATCAACTCTTTCTTTATGTGGCCCTGGTAAATCATGCTTCAAAACAGTTATCAAACAGTGAAAAGCAAGAATTCAAATGAAAAACAAAATATGTCTTCCATGATCCTCTATAATGTAGTAAAAAAATTAATATTCTCATTTAACTCACTAGATCACTGAGCAAAAAAAATATTAATTTGAGTTAGTCAAATATGTCTTCATGGGATCTAAACTCAACTCATCGCTAATTATAAAAAACAACTATTAATTTAGCAATATATTAATTTATGAAATCAGTAGTAAAAAAGATCCAACCTTTAGAAGAACAAGATTCACACTTGCCAGTAGCACATTTGCTAGTTCTTCTCTTCTTCAAGCAAACAGACCCCAATTTCTTCCCAATTCCACTCTTTCTTTGGTCCACCACCAACACCTCTTGACCACCACCACCTCCAACAACAAACCCACACTTTTTCTTACCTTTTCCACTACCCTTTTTCTTAAACCCTTTAATTTTCCCCTTAAACACTTTTGAACAACTTCCAAACTTATTCTTATAATTACTACAAGACCCCATTTCAGCTTCATGGCCAATGCTTGAAAACCTGAAAAAAGATCCATCATGGGTTGTCCCACTTAGTCCAACCTCGTACCCTTTGTCCAAAAAACAGCCATTATTCAGAAAAACTGAGTCTTGTTGATGAAAAATGCTTTCTTGAAAAGTTTCAGGGGTTTGAAGCTGATAATTATCACATTTTTCCTCACTTTTGTTATAAAGATTACATTCTCCCTCATTTTGTTGATCAGAAATTGGTTGGTTTTCATTTGGGGTGAGGAGTTTTTTGGCTAAAATGCTGGATCCTGTTACTGCTGCAGCTAACAATAATTGCCACATTATTGTAATATTGTACGGAGTATTATGTAGTTAGAAATTTAGAGCAATGATGTTGTAATAGTTTGAACATTTGAATGAGTGAAAAATCTCAGGGTAGAGAGAGAACAGAGCAGCCCATAAATCACTCAATAATGACAATAGTGAAAGGTACCAAACTCTAGTTGTGTTCATCAACTCTACTCTACTTGGGACTTGTCGACACATGTTGACGATGTGTTTGGAGGGATATGGTTATGAATCGATTTTGCTGAAATTCAAGGCTTCTAGTTTAGTGATCGAGTCTGAGTCTCTTTCTAAGAGATCTCGGTTCGATTCTTGCAGAAGAGTATATTTAGATATATATTTTATTTACTTTCGTGGCTGTCTTTGTAGAGTTTTTGGGGCTGCCTTTGCAGCATACGTCCCTTCTCCCAGTTATAGACTTGGAAGGATCTTTTGAAGCCATCTTCACGACTCTTCTCTTATTTAAAGATGTCAACAATCACACAATTATATTGTTACTGATGCCTTTCCCTTCTCCCAGGTTTGGAGTAAGATGTAAGACTGGATTGATAGAAGCAAGGGTTGGGACATGATTAAAAAGAATGTTCTGAATAAATCCTGCAAGATTTTTGGTTCCCGACGAATTTGGGATGTTTTGAATTTGTTTGATGTATCAATTCCTGAATTCAATTGTGACCGTAACTGCTCGAGTAGCAGTCCTACTTGCTTTTCTCATTTTGACACTCAGTGTGTAATGGTTTCCGACATATTTTCTTATGAATGCATTATTTATATGACAAATGATTTTTGACATCACTTGCGTTTAAACAAATCAGTTAGATCGCTCATGTTTCAAAATGCCAATTAGATCACTAATGTTTAAGAAGTCACTCATTCGGGTCATTCCATCAGATTTTTAAAAGGTATTTCTGTCCAAACACATTTTCTCCTCTCATAAGCACCCAATTTAACTCTTATTAACACATTGACCCCAATCATGAGATTATAATTTTTTTCAATTTCTTTTTTGATATATTTTTTGATTTTTTCCCGATTTCTTTTTTGATTTCTTTTCGATTTTTTTCTAGATTTCTTTTTTGATTTGTTTTTCGATTTCTTTTTCGATCTTTTCGCTTTCTTTTTCAATTTTTTTTTCAATTTTTCTTTTTCGATTTTTTCTTAATTTATTCTTTGATTTCGGATGGAGTATTAATAGGCGGATATATTAAGGGTGCACCATGGGCCGCGGCTAGTTAATATTATTAGGTTGGGCGGTGGTGAATGGTGATTGAGGTGGGGTATTAAATTAGATAAATATACAAAATTGACATATAATGAATTTAACATTTGATTTAAATTTAACTAAATGTACTTAATTAGAAAGGATCATGTACCCATAAAGGGACTCCATTGAATACGACAGCAATGTGATTCACAAGATTGACAAGGTTGATTCTAAAATTCTAGATGTGGAAGGATCTTTTGGAGCTATTTTCATGACTCTTCACTTATTCAAGAAGTCAACAATCACACAATATATATTGTTACTGATTCCTTTTTCCCATGTTTGGAGTAAGAAGTAAGACATAATAGATAGAAGTAAGGGTTGGGACATGATTAAGAAGAATGCTCTGAATAAATGTTGTAAGACTTTTTAGTTCCCGACAAATGTGGAATGTTTTTCTGAATTTGCTTGATGTATCAATTCCTGAATTCAATTTTGACCGTAACTGCTCGAGTAGCAATTCTACTTGCTTTTCTCATTTTGACACTCACGGTGTAATGGTTTCCTACATATTTTCTTATGAATGCATTATTCATAGGACAAATGGCTTTTGACATCACTTACATTTGAAAAAAACCCAGTTAGATCACTCATGTTTCAAAAATACCAATTAGATCTCTAATGTTTAAAAAGTCACTCATTTGGTCACTCCATCAAATTTTTGAAAGGGTATTTTGTCCAAACACATTATTCCTCTCATAAGCACCAATTTAACTCTTATTAACACATTGACCCCAATCATGAGATTATAATATTTTTGATTTCTTTTTTAATATATTTTTCGATTTTTTCTTTTTCAATTTTTTCTTGATTTCTTTTTTGGTTTCGGATGGAGTATTAATAGGCGGGATATATTAAGGGTGCACCATGGGCCGCGGCTAGTTAATATTATTAGGTTGGGCGGTGATGAATGGTGATTGAGGTGGGGTACTAAAAGAGTTTTCCAACTTATAGCGCAAGCCATAGAAAAGTCTATTCTTTTTTCTCAAGTTGTTTGTTTTGCCCTCTGCTTTAATAAAATCTTAGAAGAAATCAAGAAAGTTGATAAAGAAAGGATTAACAAAGAGCCGATTTTGTATTTATTCTTTAAAACATTCAAATGGTGAGTTCCCCTCCTCTATCTTCTCAATATACATATTTCATTATGAGCTAGTTTTTTTTTGTTAATTGATAATTGTTGGTTAGTATTCAATATAGTTCTTTAATTTCATTGTTCTTCTTATTTTTGTTTGAAATTACATTATAACCAAAGTACACAATAGTTTGTGTTTAGTAGGAGAAATTAGATTTTGAGATTTATTGAGCGTTTGTTCTTATTCATGTATAAATAACTTGGTATCCTTAATTCGATTGAAGTGAATTTTTGCACATAGTGAGACGATTTCATGACAAGGTCATTTGTTTTGTTTGTATTTGCTGCCTTTTATGAATAGTGATGTTCTCGTTGAAGTTGCTGTCTTTGTTGTATGGGAATGGAGACATCTAAAACCAGTACCATCACCTTGAAAAGTAGAGAACCTTAAATGATGAGATGTTGGGAGTGATTTTATCTTATTGTTTAATTATTGAACTTGCATATACAAACACAAATGGACGTCGAGTCATAGGTAGAGCGAAGAAGAGTTGGATGATGACTACTATATACAGTACTTAAGAGTTCATGGGCTTAAAAGAAGGGATGGCCAATATAGGACTTTTAGAGACGTCGTATTCATGTAGATGACCCCATTTAGGGGTAAGGACTGGTTTTGTTCATAATGGTTTCATAGATGGGATTTCAAAAGGGATTCAGATTTATGCATTAAAATTTTCTTTTGCCCCTTCACCATATTTGTTGGGTATGGTAGGTTTAGGTTATTCGCTCATAAGATCTTAGTTTTGTTAAGTTGCAATTTATGTTTTCCATATCTGAAGATTTCGGTAATTCAGGGATAAGATATTTGGTTTCGCTTGTTTTTATTGTTTCATGGTATTCTCATTGAAGTTGTTATCTTTCTCCTTTTTGACATGAAAATAAAATATTATATCCCAAATAAAATAGGCATTGAGTTAAAGGTTTTTTTTATTGGTCGCTTGTTTTGATACCTACATTCCTTATTTATATGGTTTGGAAAGAATTAGATGTAGACATTGTTTGGGTTTGTGGCATTTGGGCTTGTTTAGCAATCTCGGATGTAGGATTGACATCAGTTATGCTTCTTATATGATATACGTCAGGAGTTTTTTTTAATGTATCTCGCAATCAAACTGCGTGTGTAGGCCTCATCCTAAGCAGTATCGCTCTCATTGTTTTCTCTCCAGTTTTCCATGTTTAATTGAGTTCAGGCGACTTGAACTCTGAGGTTTTTGCTTGTAAAGTTAGTCGTTAGATGTTGTTAGATATAACCAGTGCTATATAGTTTGTAGATTCGTTGAGATAACTTGTTGTTAAGTTCAGCTGTTATCTTCATTTTGATTTTCTTCACCCTTTTTACTACAAGAGATTCTAATATATATACCTGAGCCAGTGTGATAATTGTTGTTGCTTTTGCTATCTTTTGGATATGTTACTTGAGTAATGTACATTCCCGGAGTCACATGAGTAATTAGCTATTAGATATGGAAAAATATGGCTATAATATGTGTTAGCAAACTATGTACAACTCATTTCGCATATCAACAAGGTTTCTGTTTTCTTTTTAGATGCTTCTTCATCGTGATTCTTACCATATCTTCAACTTTATCCTTAAACTTTTGCTTTTGTTTCAGGCTACACCACTAATTGCAGGACTTTCAGTCGCTGCTACTGCATATGCTGGGAGATTTGCCATTCAAGCGTGGCAAGCATTCAAGGCCAGACCACCTACTGCCAGATTAAGGAGATTCTATGAAGGTGGTTTCCAGCCCAAAATGACAAGGAGAGAAGCAGCTCTTATTCTAGGAATAAAGTTCGTTCTATCTCCCTTAATAAATTACCCTTTTTTCTTCAATTACCTGGTTTCGTCATGTGACTTAATTAACAAAATGGCCCCTGTAAATGTTACACTAATGCATAGAAGTTAATAGCGCTAATGCACAGCTTTACCTTTATTATCATGTTATAATGCAAGTAAATGGGATGTTAGAGAGAATAGAATAGTAAATGTTTCAAAAATCTGATATATCAATGAGCTTTACCTTATGAAATAATGCAGAAAGTGGTTATGATCTAGAATTGTTACTAGATATAATTCCTTTGGATTTGATATATCACATCCATTATGCCTTTTAATGGTGATTTGTTTTTCTTAATCTATCACCTAAATTTTAATCGTGAATTCTCAGGGAAAGCACTCCAACAGATAAATTGAGGGAAGCTCATAGGAGAGTGATGGTGGCCAATCATCCAGATGCTGGTGGTAGTCATTACCTAGCTTCTAAAATCAATGAAGCAAAAGAAATGTTGCTAGGTAAGAGCCAGAGCAGTGGTTCTGCATTTTGATCTTCTCAAATTGAGAGTCGTGCATAAGCATTCCTGAAGCGGAATCTTCATACTATTGATAAACACATACATTATCCATACTAGTTCCTCTGTATAGGGAGATCCATCTAGTTATTCGAAAATCTTAGCCTATATATGTTGCAAGACTCGGACTTCCTTTACCAATGGGAGTCCATCCAATATTTCGACATTTATTTGTTTCGCATAGTATAATCTATAATTTTAGACCCTTGTTTCACTGATGTACTTCAAACTTGCCTCGATGAATAAAGTTGTGACTTTGCAATTTTGGTTGTAATTAAATCTTGCACGATGCTTTAAGAATCGATCTTGATGTTCTTCCTGTCTTGTCTACTTCCCCTTAGTTTTTAGAGTGGTGTAATGCATGGTGATATATCTGTAGGTCATTCGTGAAGGAGCAGTGGGAAGGCCTTGTTGTGTACCCACTGCAATGGTACCTTTTGTTAAATTGAAATGTGTCCCTATAGCCGAAATTGGCCTATGAATTTTAGTCACCACCACTTAGATTGTGTGGAGATTGGGAAAATTGCTACTTGCTCGGTACCTGGCCTAAAAAACATGACTCGGTTACATTAGATTGATTATCAAGTTACAATAAACTATATTTTTCGATTAAGTAAATCGAACGTGTGAAGCTCTAACTCGTGTACGAACTAAGCAGCTACTGATCATCCCGACACGCCCTTGACCTATCTTAAGCTGACTTGGAAGACTTCGCCTATGACTAAGCAAGCACTAGAAATCTGTGAAGGTCAACTAAAAGGTGTTAACCGATACTCGGTTGAACCCGACTCAACAACAATGCCACCTATGGGAGTCAATCGAATAGTCTAGTGGAAAAAACTCTTGCTAGTGACCAGAAGGTCCAGGGTTCGAAACTCACCTCATCGCTAATTTACAAAATGAAAATAAAACAACAATGCCACCTATCACTAAAAATAGTACTAGAAATCTGAAAAGGTAAATAAAATGTGTTGACCAATACTCGCTCGAACCCGACTCGACAATAATGCTACGACCTATCAGTGACTACCACTAAAAATAAACCTAAAATGACAAAAGCCCATAAACATATACAAGTATACAACCTTTGAGCTATAGCCCAAAATGAATCACCCTAACGAAAACCCAGTCCAACAACGATAGTGGGATAATAAATTCTGGAAACTTAATTGATATTGGATTCCAAGGACTAGGGTTTTGATACTCCCAGGCGGCTGCTCTCTTCTTCTGCAACCTCTCAGCTCATCTTCAATCAGCAATCATGGGGTACGAATGTTCTTCTTCTTTTGTATCTTGTTATTATTTTGTTATATATATGGAAAATTAAAAGAAAAGAAGCTTGCTTGATTATGTTAATTTGTCTTTAATAATCGCAGCTAGTATTTCCATTTTTATTAAAATGCAGAAATTTGATGATGTATATATTTTTGTTGTTAAAAGAAATGGTGCAAGTTATAATCTCTGCTTTTTTTAATGTCTGGGAACAATTGGCTGGAGTTTATAATAGAATTTATATATATTTTATTGATTTATGTGTTTTTAATTGAAAAAAACGCTTGATTCTTGTTTATGTGTCTGTTTATATCCAATAAAAGTACCTATTATTTGTCAGTTTTACTAGATTTCGAATTAGATTATGGGTAAGTATCCTTTTGTTGATAAAAGAAATTGGGCATGTAAAAATATCTGCTTTTGTGTCTTTGAACAATGAGTTGGAGGTTCATATTGATTTTTTAGATTGTGACCTGCAAGAACTGGAAAGATGTCATTGGCAATGCCCCTGATGCTGAATCTTGGGCAGCTTTTTTCATGTTATCTACTTTTTTGGTATCTAAGATTCATTTCGAACTGTCATAGAATTTTATATTATTCGTCTCCGTGGCCCTGATAGTTGACATTCCTAGTTTTTGTGCAATTTGTTGGAGTTTATGCTTGAAATGATTAAGATTATGAACTATAATGGTTGTAAATCTATAATTTGACTATGGTTCTTGATGGACCTTGTGATGAATGTTTAGAAAGATGTACTCTGGTATATTTTGAGGATTCGTTTTGGTTTGACCGACTATGATTGTTATCTAACATATGTTTTATTAGTGTTCTTGTTAGAGGTAGTATAGTTCTTAGATTTAGTACATTGATATGTGTTTTGTAACATTGACGAGGTATAGTAGTGTAATGAGCCTCATCTTTGGTTCTACAAGGGATAGTTCTTCTGTATCATTACATCACTTTTTTCTATTTTTGTGTGTTGATTGTTAACTTGTTTGCCTAAACTTCTATTGTATTCCAGTAAGACTCGTGGTATGGGAGCTGGTCGCAAGCTGCGATCCCACCGTAGGAGACAAAGATGGGCTGATAAGTCCTACAAGAAGTCTCACCTTGGAAATGAATGGAAGAAGCCGTTCGCTGGTTCATCTCATGCAAAAGGGATAGTGCTTGAGAAAATGTATGTACCATTTCATTGTTTTTGCCGTGCTTTATCTTATGGTATTGTATGTTAACCACTAACTGAGGATTCTGTCATTGTCAATTAATTGCAGCGGCATTGAGGCAAAGCAACCTAACTCTGCTATCCGTAAGTGTGCTAGGGTTCAACTCATTAAGAATGGAAAGAAGATTGCTGCATTTGTACCCAATGATGGTTGTTTGAATTACATCGAGGAAAACGTGAGTTCTTACTGGAGTTTATTTTTGTTGGAGAAAACTGTGCTTTTGCCATTTGGTCTAATCTTCATTCTTACCAAACTACAATATTTCATATATCCAGGACGAGGTGTTGATTGCTGGATTTGGGCGTAAGGGTCATGCCGTGGGAGATATTCCCGGAGTCAGGTTCAAGGTCGTCAAGGTCTCTGGTGTTTCTCTTCTGGCTCTCTTTAAGGAGAAGAAGGAGAAGCCAAGATCTTAGTTTCTTTCATCTATATATTAGCAATGCTGCTTTAAATTTGCCGGAGTTAGGTTTTAGGTCTCGTGTTTCTCTTCTGGCTCTTTTGAAGGAGAAGACGGAGAAATCAAGACTTCAGTTTGTTACCTCTATTTATTAACTTTGATTTTGATACCATTTTCATTTGAGGTGGAACAAGCAATGTTTAATTTGATATTGATGTTATACATTATGATTCAATGCCTGTAATGGAATTTTCTCATGTCATTATTAAACAATTTATGTCGAATCTCTTTTTTATAACTTGAGGATAGGGATGTTTACATTTCTTGTTCGTTGCGCATTAGATAGACTTTGGACTGACATAGCTTGCAAATAGTGAATTTATTCGGTGTATATTGGATAGATTTTGGACTGTTGTTGCCTGCAAATAGTGAATCTGTTTTCCCCTGTTTTTTAGTTAGTGCTCAAACAATAATAATAATGGAGTCCTTGTTAGACGCCAATAACAATAATGGTTCTTTATACCTGGTGGCTAAATTCATGTTCAGATTTATTTTGTAGCCCACCAAACAGGGGCAGAGTAGAAAAACAAAATGTCAACATGTTTGAATGTGCTATAAAATCTTCCTGTAAATCTATTTATTTATATTTATTGAGTGAATAGGGAGGGAGTTGAGAAACTATTCTTCATAAAATCATCATGATCAATCAACAACCAATTCTTATAAAAATCTCAACATGTGTATCTAGAACAAGAATGCAAACATTAGTTCAATTTATGGAGTGGGCTGGAGATATCTATCTTAAAGGATTATGTATTTATATAAATATATATATAACTTTGACTTTTTCAAAAAAACAACCAATACTAGATCCCTTTGATAATAAAATATTGTTTAACCATTTCAAATTAATTAATCACAAAATAGGTATGATAATCAATAGCACGTTAACTAACAATTTGTGAAAGCAAATATAAATAATAACACTTTTTATTCTAAACTAATATATATCATTATCTTTGAAACCTTTAAGAGTCCAAATTGACGAGATTTGAATTGTTTTTTTTTCAAAACTAACGATGAGAATACATATAAATATACCTTCTACCCTATATAATATTTAAAAATATAGTGACTGAGAAAGTTCATTTGGGGTAAATTGACAATTTCACTACTAAAAGAACAATTTATTCTTGTGTATATAGTTTTGCTCCTACTTCATGTATCAGATAATAGTTCGTAAAAATACACAACAAACTATTTAAAGGTGGTATTTGATCTGAACTTTTAATTGTATATTAATAAAAAAAATTGTTATTTATAATTTTATTATAATTATACTCTCATAGCTAAGTTACAAAAAGAAAAACACAAAATTTTAGACAAAGCATTGATTTCTTTGTGCTTATAATTATATAATCAATGTATCATAGTTTGATACACATTTTTTAATACAAATTTGGTATAAAAAAATACAGGTTGTCAAGTACAATTATCTACAAATATTATATTTTTTGATTAGTTGGGATAAATACAAATTTATTTTTATTGTAATTAAAGTCGATTGTAATCCTTATTGCTATTCCATATATTATTAGATGAATTAGATCGGATTATTTTATCTTATCTTGTAACTGTATATATAAATATAAATTAATTATGTAAGTTAGATAAATCTACATAATTATATTTTTTTCATATACACGTAATCTATATTTATGTAGCCAAACTAAACAATATATTTTCTCACAATCTCAATATTTTATAAAAATATATTATTCGAAATCCTTTTTTAACAATTCAATAAAAAATTCCTATAAAAAAAATCCAAAAAAGACATAACACAAAAGAATTGTTTACAACCGTCCATATGTTTCAATTGGTGTAAAAGCCCCTCAGAAGTCCCAAACATCATTAAACTTCTCCTTAGACTCCTTCCTCTACTAAACCTCAACTCTCATCCGATCGCAATTTCCACCTTATACTTATATATATATATATATATATATATATATCCCATTTTCTATATCCGTTTGTACACAATCTTAATTATTCAATTAAAGATTTGTGCTTTTTGGACAATCAATTTTGGACACCAATAATTATTTACTCAAAGATTTGTGGTTTTGGACAAGTAATTTGGGAAAAGATAATTGTTTTCTCAAAGATTTGTGGGTTTTGGACAATTAATTTGGGACAAGATGATCAACTCAACGGGTAGTAACGGAGTGATTTCATCTTCATCAGCAAACAGCAATTCACAATCGCCTGGTTTGAAGACTTATTTCAAGACCCCAGAAGGCAAATACAAGCTTCACTATGAGAAAACTCATCCTTCTGGTCTTCTTCATTATGGTCATGGAAAAACCGTTACACAGGTAAAAGAAATCAGTTCTTTTTAACTATTATTTTAGTTTTATGAAATGGGTTGTTTTAGTTTATGTTTGTTTTGTTGGGTATTTGTTGTTTTCAGTATCAATGGATTGGAAATTTGATTTTGGGTTGACCCTTTTGTAAAGATTGGATGTTGGAGTTAAATTTGTGATGGAGTTGACTTTGGTATTGTTTGGTCCACCTATGACTTAGTTTAGAGTTTGTTTTTTTGGTTTAAAAGGAAAGTGAAGAAGGGAGGCTTTCATTATAGTTCTGAGATTGGTATAGTTTTGGGTATTGTTTGTAAAGATTGGGGTTGGAGTTGAATTTGTGAAGGGGTTGACTCAGGTATAGTTTGGTACATTTCCCTAATAATGATTTCAAAAGTTAAAATAATTGTTGCCCTTTGTCTGCAAAAGAATTTTAGTACATTTGACTCCAACTGTTGCGGAAGCAGCCTCCTTGTTATCACAGGGGTAAGGCTGCATACTATTTTACCCCCTCTTACGCTGCTCAGGCGGGAGCCTCTTCAAAGGCATTGGGCAATGTTAATGTTAATGTAGGATTGCAGGTTGTTTTTTTTATTTATTTGCCTTCATTTTATTGTTGGTGATGATGAAGAACACAATTTATTGTTGGTGCTGATCAGGCTAGCTTAGCTCCTCTTAAAGATAAGTCAACACAGTCTGCAATACCATCATCATCGTCGTCATCATCATCTAGTCTTGGAGTCGGTGGTATGAGGTCTGCAGCTGCAAAGTTCTTAGGTGGTGGAAACGGAAGTAGAGCTCTTAGTTTTGTTGGAGGGAATGGTGGGACTAAGGCCGTCAGTGGCACTAATGGTAGAGTTGGCTCATTAGGTGCTTCTAGTTCCAGTCACTTAGTTGGTAATTCAAATTTTGATGGTAAAGGCACTTACTTGATCTTCAATGTGGGTGACTCAATATTTATATCTGATTTGAATTCTCGAGATAAGGTATGAACTGTTATTAAATTGTTCTTGTACTATTTTAATTGTGAGAGTACTGGTGGATTTGAATGTTGAGAAGTCTTGTTTCTTCTGAAGGATCCTGTAAAGTCTATACATTTTAGTAGCTCGAATCCCGTTTGCCATGCATTTGATCCTGATAGTAAGGATGGGCATGATCTACTGATTGGATTGTCTTCTGGTGATGGTAATATTTAATCTTTTTATCCTCCCCTGAGATATTTTCCGACCATTTTCCAGTTCTGTAAATGTAGTGTTCTGTAATGTGTAGTTTACTCTGCATCTTTACGGCAACAACTACAAGATGTTGGGAAAAAGCTTGTTGGAGCTCAACACTATAACAAGGATGGTGCTGTTAATAATAGGCAAGATCTTTATCTTATTGCGTCCTTATTGTATGATCTATTTAATAACTCTTATCTTTCTTATTTGAGTCAGCTATTTTAACGTTGCACACAAGCAGTTACAACTTGCAAGTGCTCGATTTAGTTTAAACGTATTAAATCCTTCATTTAAATGAAATACAAAATTTAGTGTAAATTATCTGGATATAATTTAACATTTTAGTTGAATGAAGGGTAAGGATGGATAATAGTGATTTTAAGCAATTAAAATACCTGATTATTAGGATCCAAACTAGAATTGCAACTAGCTTATTCAAACTAAATAAGTCATGTCTCCGAGAGCGCTATACTTATCTTGTGTCTGGAGTCATTTACTGCTGTAAATTCTACTTGGAGTCCAAACTGATAGTTGAACCTTGTTGATTGGACCTATGGGTGAATTTCTATGAAGAATTTGGTGTTATTACTTTGAAGAGGGGGGAAAGAGATATCCCAAATTCCTGCACCCTGTTAAACAGCTAGGGGACATCTTATAATATTAATTTTGATTTTCTTTACCCAAACTTATTATATTACTTCTGTTACAGTCGATGCACTAGTATTGCTTGGGTGCCTAATGGTGATGGAACTTTTATTGTTGGCCATGCGGACGGAAATGTCTACATATATGAAAAGGTGTGCCTTATTATTATCTAGAATAGTTTAAGCATTTTTTACATAATGTCTACATTGCAATTGCTTTTGAGAACTAATTGATTCATGTTTAATTTCTAGAACAAAGATGGCTCGAGTGATCCTTCATTTCCTATTATCAAGGATCAAGCTCTGTTTTCTGTGGCCCATGCACGATACAGTAAGGTATCTTCTTATTTTCACTTTTCCTACACAACTAATTGTTTAAGTAAACACTATTTTCTGCATTTTATGTTGCACTCAAAATGCTTAATATATCTTTAATACATTTCTTGTCTTACATAGGCATCATTTGTTATGGTTATGGTATCCAAATCCGAAATCTTGTTTTATAAGATGCTAGAATTTTATTTCCTTACCTGTTGCTGCTTTGAATTGTTTCTAACTAGCTCTGTATATTTCGCATATACAAGATTCCACCAATTTACATATTCAGTAGACTTTTACTCTGCTTCACTGAGCTTATGCAGATAAGGCCTTGTGCTATTTTAGAGTGCAAACATGACAATATAGCTCCTGGAGTCTGAAAAACTAATAATGAATCCCTCTCCCTCATTGTAAATTTTACATGTATATCTTGTTCGACCTTCTTACTTTTTCTCTGCTAGTTTTGTTTTATATGGATTAATCTCAGTCAACCTTTTGCAGAATCCTATTGCTAGATGGCACATATGTCAAGGTCCAATTAACAGTGTCGCTTTCTCAACGGACGGGGCTTATATTGCCACCGTGGGAAGGGACGGTATTGGCTCTACCTACCTCTCCATGTCTTTGTGCTTTTGTGTAAGTTTCAGCTATTTTTATTAGCTGTATATATGTAGACTGATCAGCACAAATTTGATTCAGGGTTTCTGCGAGTATTTGACTACAAAAATGAACAACTCATATGTGGTGGTAAAAGTTACTATGGTGCTCTTTTATGCTGTGCATGGAGGTAAGACTGCAAGGTTTCCAATTATTGGCTCAAAAGCGTTCCATATTCATAGTCTTCACAACAGGAACTTAGATTCGGTGCATTTTTTAGTTCAATTGAATTCACAGATCCTCTTATAACTGCAAATAATGTGCAACTCTTAGCAAATAATTTTTTCTTGAATTACTCTAGTGATAAGGGAAATAGACACAACTGAACAATCATCCCTAGATGACTTAATCTCAGACATTCTCAGAGCAATAACTCCTGGACTTGTGTTGTACTGTTGATACTCATTTCTCATCAGTGGTGTCACCTATTTATTGTTGTTGTTTGATATGTTCCAGTTTTAAAAGTGCCCTTGAACTTTGCGTACACATTCTGTGCTACTAAACTGAATCCAAAGTCTTAAAGTACATAAGTTGGTATGGTCTGGTTAGACATGAAGCTTTTCTCAGGCTATCTGTTTCAGTTTGGTTGCGCAGGCCATGATTTAGTTGTTTGTTGTTCTACTGAAATTTGTTATTTGGCAAGCATTCTAGTTACTGACACTATATGAAAAACCAGTATGGATGGGAAATACATTTTAACGGGAGGTGAAGATGATCTAGTTCAAGTATGGAGTATGGAAGATAGGAAGGTTGTAGCATGGGGTGAGGGCCATAATTCGTGGGTGAGTTGAGCTTCTTAAATTTATTTCATGATTACGATTTTGTCCATCTTACAGATTTCCTGTTCTATGGACTGATACAGGTTAGTGGAGTTGCATTTGATTCACATTGGACAGCACCGAATTCAGAGGGCACGGGGGAGAATATTGTGTATCGGTTTGGTTCTGTTGGCCAGGTATCTATTACAGCGTCTTGGACTTGTGAGTTCTTGATTTTTATAGTTACTTTTATCCCCTCACACTCCTTGTCCTCATTTCGGGGTGAGACTCATCGAGACCTGAGTACCACTTTCTCTATGAAGGCTTATAATTTCTTTTGAGTCCAAAAGACAATAGTTCTTTAAGAACTTGTAAATTGGCAATTACATTGTGTTGCCAATATGTTGTTTCCGAAGCCAGAAAAACAAATTAGAAAGATGTGCTATAAGGTGATCAATGTCACTGGCAAGTGTTTTTCTTAACAAGAAAAAAGTGTTTTTTCTCCAGATTGTTTTACTTGTAAAAAGGGTTTGAACTTTGAAGGTTCATCTCGGAGGTTCTTATCTTTTTCACATTAAGTGGTGAACCTTATCATTAATTTTTACTGTGTACTATTGTTCACTTATGATGTATACATATTACTTTGCATTATGATCTTTTAACAGATTGTTCCCATGTAGGATACACAACTTCTTCTCTGGGATCTGGAAATGGACGAACTGGTAGTACCAGTTCGCCGCGCGCCTGGTGGGTCACCTACTTTCAGCACTGGAAGCCAGTCATCTCATTGGGACACTGCAAGCCCAGTGGGAACACTGCAACCTGCTCCCAAAATTCGAGATGTTCCGAAACTGTCTCCTCTAGTTTCTCATCGTGTCCATACTGAACCTCTCTCTGGCTTGGTGTTCACTCATGAGTCAGTTCTTACAGTGTGCCGAGAAGGCAACATAAAGATCTGGGTTAGGCCCGGTTTTGCCGAAAACCAATCTAGCAACTCGGATCCTTCGTTGAGTACAAGCCTGAAGGACAAACCGTCAATTGCAGGGAAGGTGATCACGTCGAGTCACAAGCAATGACTAACATGAAAGTACGAGAATGTGCACATACAGACGCTGGTTGAGAGTTTTAAGCACTGGTTTCAAGGTTCTCGATTATACCTCATCTTGCACCGAGAGAAAACTGACAAATCGATTGTATAGCCAAGGCATATATGTTGTTTTTGGTGTGTGAAGAGCCAGACCATTTTGTATGTATGTGAGAAAGGATTGTCAATGGCACAATAGGTTGACTGGGAAGAATAACTGGAAGCTAGTCATATGACACATATAATTAGGTTTTACTAGTAATCTCTAGCCATCTGTGGGATGAACATGCTCAACATCTAATTTGTACTATTTTCTTGGATAGTGAGTTTAATCTCCTTCTTTCATCTTGTTTTGTTATATGAATAATTAATACCAGACTTCTTCATTGATGCCAATATGTTTTAATATTGTTGTCACCTTGATTTTTTTAATAATCGCGCATAACCAGTAGTCTTTTTAGAGGCATTGAGAGACATCTTATGAATCTTAATATTTACTCTTTTACTATAAACACCATTAGTTGTTCGCTTCTTTATCGATTTTTTATCAAACAAAAAATGAATTCATATATATCGGTTGAGGTAATATTGGCACACAAAAACTTGAATCTCCGCAATAAATTTCTTCTGAGTTGATCAAAATATTTGTAGACTGGTGAGAAGTGGTTCATTTTAGCTACTGCTTCTGATTGATTCAATAGCTTTAGCCGCAGACGCTCTGAGTATGACTTGGTGGTACACAGCAGCAAGTGCAGCACCAATAAAAGGTCCAACCCAGAATATCCACTGTCATAATAACATTGTGATCAACGACTGCACGAAAGGCATATAGTACGCAGGATATATAGTATGCAACTTTTATCCATGTGATAGTAAGGAGACTATTTTCGAGTTAATCCAAGAGGGAATTGCGAACACAATATACTACTTCACAGTAGATAAGAAGTGTATGATTCATTTTGATATATTCCGAGCTAGAGAATATAAAACGTTTAACTCCATTAGATTGCAGGAAACACATGTAAGTGAAATTCTAAGATTAATCAACTTGTAAATATAAACATCAAGTTGAATTATATGAAGGCAAGAGCATACTTGATCATCCCAATCAACGTCTTTGCCATGGATGACAGTAGTGCCGAAGCTTCGAGCAGGGTTGATGCCAGTTCCAGTGACTCCAGTGATTGGGATTGTTGCCAAGTGAACCATGAATACACCAAATCCAATAGGAAGTGGTGCCAGTGCCTAATACAAAACGAGTCGTCTCATACTCAAATCCACGATCATCAACCAAAATGGATTGCAGTTAACTAACATCATGCTAATATGATAACAAGAAGTGGACATTTCAAGAACTTGCGACAGAACTAATTCAGTAGTACTTACTGGAACATGAGCATCTCTTGCATTTCTTTTAGGGTCAGTAGCAGAGAAAACTATGTAAACAAGAACAAACGTGCCAATGATTTCAACACCCAAGCCTATGCTTTTGTTGTACTCGGAATTCAGCGTATTCACACCACCACCATAATCATCAAAGTAAGTTTTCTGCGAAACTTTCACCAGAGCAGCACCACATATTGCCCCTAAGCATTGAGCCACCATGTACAATACTGCTCTGGGTAGAGACACTTTTCGAGCCATGAAAAATCCGAATGTGACAGCCGGGTTGATGTGCCCTCCTGCACATATAGCCATACTTTCATTAACAAAGCAGAAGCTACTATAAATTCATCTGAACTGTAGTTAAACATGTGACATGAAAACGGTGACACTTGTACGCCCGAGATATTATATAAAAATCCTAGTTCGACCTCTAAACTCATTCATAACTAGCAAAATGAAGCCACAATATCTACCTGAAATTCCGGAAGTGCAGTAAACGAGGAGGAACATCATACCACCAAACGACCAAGCAACGCCAAGTAATCCAATACCTCCGCATTCACCGTCGCCATGAACAGCATAACCAATAATACTAGCAATTGTTATATAAAGAAACAACACAGTAGCAACAAATTCAGCAATGAGAGCCCTGTAAAATGACCATTTAGTAAGTTCTTTGATGTCAAGAAAGGGTGCTGGAGGTGGTTCAAGGTACTCATTGCCCATTTCAATTACTTGAAATTGGTGTTACTATTTGGTGGTTTATATATTGAGTTGAGGGATTTGAAAATGGTGTAGAATTTATAACCATATATATAACTAACCATAACAATTATTTTTGTTTTCTATCATTTGCATGGGGTAATGAAAATGACACCAATTCTTAGCTTTTATTGATGACTCATTTTGAAGATGATAAATTGAGGATATTTAATTGTTCCAATAACTATAGCCATCACAACAATCAAAATATCACATTTAGTCCTACATGTTTGGGGGCTACTTGAACTCAAATTCTAGTTCTAGATATTTAACCAAGATCAACATGTAAGAATAATGTTGCCGACTTCAAGATATAGACTTCTATTTGTTTCACATTGTCGCATACAAATTGAAACTCTTGAACACGCAAAACGCGTTTATGTACAATTCTGCAATAAATCACTTCTGCATTTGATAAAACGATTCTAAAACTGGTCGGAAGTGATATGAAATTGTGAATATGAGAACATGAGCCTCTTTAGGATACTTACGATTATTATCATTAATCATATCTATTGCTGTTTGAGAGAGTATTTAACAGCTAACTTGACAATGTTATTGATTAAAGATAGTAATACAAAGAAGCGGAAGGAAAACAGAAAGGATAACATCACAAACATGGGCACAAACAAAATCATGTGCCGTTCCTACTATGATTCCTTACAATCATATGTAGCAGATAGTGGTGTTTTGCCAAACCCGAACCGAAAACTCATGAAACAGAAAAGAAAACAAGCGTATTTACAGTTCCTCCATTTGTTCGTCGTTTACTGAACAAAGTCTTTCGATTTAATTGCCACTTTTGAATGATCCGAGTGCTTTAACAGCTGATGCTCTGAGGATGAACTGATGGTAAAATGCAGCAATTGCAGCACCAATGAAGGGTCCAACCCAGAACAACCACTGCAACAGCAACAAATGAAAATTTTAGAATTATCCTAGTATGCAACAATCAGGACATCATTTTTTTAATGAAAAACACATACTTGATCATCCCAGGCTTTTTCTTTCCCATAGATTACAGCAGCTCCAAAACTTCGAGCCGGGTTGATCCCAGTTCCAGTGATTGGGATCGTGGCCAAGTGCACCATGAACACAGCAAATCCAATAGGAAGTGGTGCTAGCACCTATCAAGACTTCAATGCATCAGCACAAGAAACTGAGTACTCGAATGTCAGAGGTTGAATTGATTCAGAAGTACTTACTGGAACATGGGAGTCTCTAGCATTTCTTTTTGGATCAGTAGCAGAGAAAACAGTGTAAACAAGAACAAATGTGCCAATGATTTCAGCACCCAAGCCTGTGCCTGTATTGTATCCATCAGAAAGCTCATTAGCTCCACCACCATACTTAACATAGTATGACTTCTGGAAAGCTTTCACTAGCCCACATCCACATATTGCCCCTAAGCATTGAGCCACCATGTACAATACCGCTCTGGGAAGAGACACTTTTCGCGCCAGGAACAACCCGAATGTCACTGCCGGGTTAATGTGCCCTCCTGCACGATTAAAAAGTTATTCACGATCAAAGTTATTGAAATGAATAATATCTTGCAATTCTGATACTAATATATCATAAATATCGCGATATCTCAATATCACGTTAAAGTTTCGCTATAAAATAAAAAACGTCAATTATCTTGAATTGAAGAGCGTAAGTTGAACCAAACTACTCACCAGAAATTCCAGCAGTGCAGTAAACAAGGATGAAGATCATGCCACCAAAAGCCCAAGCAATGCCAAGAATACCAACACCTCCACATTGATCATCACCGTGATCGGCGTCGATTTGGCTCTTGTAGCCAATGACAGTAAGAACAGTAATGTAAAGAAACAACATGGTAGCTATAAACTCTGCAATGAGAGCCCTGTAAAATGACCATTTTGTCAACTCTTCAGGGTCAATGAGGGGAGTTGGAGGAGGGTCATGGTAGTCTTTGTTACCATACTCACCACCAACTTCAATGTCTTTACCCATTTTCTTTTCTTGAAATTCAATGGAACATACAATAGGGAATTTGTGTTAGTTTGATGATGAAAATGATGAGTGAAAAGGGAGTTTATATAGTGGAATTTGGGAGGTTTGGAAATAATAATTGAGATTAATTGTAATAATAAATTAGACCGACCATGTCACTAATTTTTGTTGTATATAATTTTCATGATATAACGAAAATGACACCACCTCTTACCATCTTTTAGTTCGATGTGAGTTGGGATTAGGAGAATAATTACTCAATAATTGCAAATTATAAGTGAGTTAGGTTTTTTTTTTAAAAATTAGCGATGAGATGAGTTTCGAACTTGGTCACTCGCGAGAGCCTTTTTCACTAGGCTATTCATTGACTCAATGAATTCGAAACTCAACTCATCGCTAATTATTAAAAAAAGTGAGTTAATGCTTTAACTGATTATATATGTATCATTAAACCACTTCTCCTAATCAAGAAAAGAAGGTAATTTTATATTGCTAATTATATAAAAAAGAAAAAGAAAAAGAAAAAGAAATTATAAGGTCCTATTTAGCTGCCAATCCGGTATTTCATGCTCGTACCAACCACATTGAGATTGACTTTCACTTCGTTCGCGAAAAGGTCGCTCGTCGTGAGCTCCTCATTCAGTTCATCTCCACCAAGGACCAAATTGCCGATTTACTCACTAAGCCACTCTCGACCATGCGTTTCTGCTTCTTCCGGGACAAGCTTCGGCTCGCGTCTCGCCCGCCTTAAGCTTGTGAGGGGAGTATTGGATATATTAGATTAGCTCATGATAAATCCTATACTATAATTTAGGAGTTAGTTGTCAAATGTATTTAGAGTTCTTGTGCATTGTAAACTCTTGTATATTGATCATTATATATAACTGAACAAGACCTCCCATATTGGCGAGAGAGTCCATTTGATTATTGTTATCGTTGTTAGTGTGTACTTAGATTCAATAATAGTAGACGATTAAACAATTTCTTTTTCAATTTGATTGTTATATTAAACATCTTCTTCTGAATATAATTTCAAATCTATAAAATCTCAAAAATGGTAATTGAAACCTGTAAAGTTAATATACAAATCCCACCATATTAGTCTTGAAATCTGCAAACAAATTAAGAAAATGCTTCACCAAAAAACATAAAAACATGATAAATTTAATCAACATTAATTTGATGTGATTTTGACATCAAGAATATGTCTCAAGAAAAGATAAACCATTTTATATAATCATCCTCAAATCATTTTGTGGTTATGAAAAATAGTTTCTATTATGTGTTTGAACATGTTTAAAATTAATAAAATTGATTAGGGGGCGGTCATGATTAAAATAAAAAAACCACATAACACCGGCACCATGGTCCCAGCCGCTCCACAACACCGCCCATTCGAACTCAAACCACAAATTTATCAATTCAGAAAATCCTCAACCACTCATTCCTCATTCACTTACTTATTAGTGTTTTCAACTAATGAACACTACTACTTTCAATTCGTTTTAAGTAATTAATTTCAAATCTTTTAGATAATACTAGTAGTCATTAATAGTTTTGATGAATACAATTTTCTTCATATTTGTCATAAATTATTTAGCTTGTAAATCGAAATGTTCATTGACTCTATAAAACATGAAAGCAAAAATAATTTCTACAATATTTTAATAAAATATTAATTTTGTATGAATTCGACCTCACAAATATAAGAATGTTTGCACCTTAACTATTTTCTAATTTATGATTAAACTATGTTTTTTCGAACATCATCGTTATTTTGTTATTTGTGATTAGACTATGTTTTTTCGAATTAGTAATATTTTTTTTTTATGTGTAGAGACATCCTCGTTGCCTAAACAATAGAGCTGGTTATTAGCCTGCCACATGTGAAGTGTTAGACCAATAAATAACAATTCTTTTTTCCATTGGGATTGGTAGGTCATCAGTTGTCTAAACCTTTTCTTTAAATTTATTTATGCAGAAGACATTATTTGGGAAATTTTGACGTAATCCCTACTTAGTACTTACCTTAATTTTGTAGTTAAGGTTTACATACATGTGTAAGCTTGATTGTAAGGTACCCTAGAAAGAGGTATAAATCTTGATTGGAAATTACCTAGAAATTATAGAGGTCTAATATTGATTGTAATTGCTAATCCTAGTCATGTTATCAATCTTTTTGCTAAATAACACCCTTAAACAAAAAAGTTAAAATAACACCCATCAAAATTTATTGGGCTACATAACATCCCTACATAAATTCATTAAATTGTCCTTTCCAAATTTTCTTGAACTATCAGTGTATACATGCGTCTAATGGTATTTAGCAGTATATATAGACGTCTACAAGAGTTCTAATGATGTTTATCAATGTATATGAACATTTACAAGAGTCTAAGAAATATAACTAGTGTATAAGTACTAGTTATGATGCTGAATTAACGATTATACCAAATCCTAGTGTGTAAAAAGCTAGGATCAAAAGTTATAATTTTTACTCTTATAAAACTTAGATATATTTACGTTCATGAAAATATAGAAAGTGATACTCCCTCCGTCCCTAAAAGATTGTCACATTTTGACTTTTGTTAGTCAAACATTACAAAATTTGATCATGAATTCTCATTAAACGATAAGAAATAATATAGTCTAGTGGGACCTTGTTAGGTTCGTCTCAATATATATTTTTGAAATATTAACTTTTTATAATTTTTTTGCATGTAGAATAATAGATATTTATGTTTTAAATGGTGTTTTGTGGACCACCAAAAGTCAAAATGTGACAATCTTTTAGGGACGGAGGGAGTATTTGTAAACTATACTTCATATAAATAGAAGAAATGTACTCATACAGTCATACTTTTATTCTATTAACTAATTTATAAAAAGAAACAATTACAAATCGAAGTTATGCTCTTTACATTACATGAACTGTATTTTTCAAATGGAAAATTACATTTTAAACAATATATTTACACAATTAATGCAATTTTAAAGATATATGTAAAATGAAATCATAGAATCTATATTTTTAGTTGGAACATTTGCAATATTTTTACATTTCATTTGCAAAAAAAATATATTAATACTCCTATATAGATTCAGAAAAATGAGTGACAAACTGACAACTGTCTTATGTTACAATTACAACCTCACTTCAACACTCATGTGTTGTTTTTGTAAAATTAAAATATCTTCCAAATTTCACTAAAGTTTCGTTTCTAGAAATTTTGAAGTAAAACTTCTCAGATACATATTTCATAGAGAAAGGAAATTAATTTGAGCCTCTGAATCGATCAATCAAAGAAAATTCATGCAGAATTTCAACTTTTATTTGTTTAAACAAGTCAAGCCGCCTTTATAACTTTATTGTATATTCGTATTGCATTATCTACTAATAATAGAGGCATGTTAACTGTTAAGTCTCCATGGACTCCTTCATTTAAAGGTCTCGCATCAGAAATGAATATACAACAAATATAGTAGTATGAGACAAAATTTGGCATTTACACTTTGAGCATCCATTAAAAGCACTCTCTTAGTGTCTACTTACAAATTCCATGTAATGGGCATTATTAAGGTGGTGATTCTAGCTCTACTATGTTTAGTTTATGCAGAAACCATTGTAACTCACAAAATCCCTGCTCTAAGTTATTCACCAGATTGCTTTGCAATGTCCTGTGGTTCCTCTAGCAGCATGACCGCCGAGGATGGAAGGACATGGCTTGAGGATGTTAGTTCTAGATTGAAGGGCACATCCACGACGACACAAGCAATTTACAGATCATCCATAGTTGTCGATCCTACTCCCTACAGAAAAGCTCGCGTATCTCACCATGAATTCACCTACACGTTCCATCTCCGGTCTGCCCAGAAATTCGTCCGCCTTCACTTCTTCCCAGCTGCATATAAAGGCTTTCAGGGGTCTAAATCAATTTTCTCTGTTAAGGCAGGTAAATTCACTGTTCTGAACAACTTCAATCCTACACTTGTGGCAACTGCTTCTGGGGAGAGGATTATAGTTAAGGAGTTCGTTGTCAATATAAAAGAAAATCAGGTGTTAGATATAGTGTTCTCTCCATCTGCTCAAGCAAAATCAAAAGATTTTTATGCATTTATAAATGGTATTGAAATAGTCTCCATGCCTGCTGGTTTATACTTTACTCGTGATAGTGATCTTGGAGCCGAGGTTGTGGGCCAGAAGTATAAGTTCTATATCGACAATGCCACTGCTCTTGAGATGGTAAAGCGGGTAAACATTGGTGGGAACTCCATTCCGCCTGTGGAAGATGAAAGTATGTTTCGAGGGTGGGATTCAAACATCAACAGCTTCTCTCAGAGTGATTCTGTTTCAATCAATAGAAATGTCAAGATTCAATACAAAGTTGGACCATCATACCTTGCCCCAATGAGAGTTTACCAATCAGCCATAGCAACAAGAGCAGAAAACCGAATGACCAAACACAATCTTACATGGAAAATATCCGTGGATTATGGATTCAGGTACCTCATTCGACTCCACTTCTGCGAACTTGAACAAGAAATGATAAAGGATGGTGATAGACTGTTCAACATTTTCATCAACAACGAAGTTGCTGAAAGTAATGTAGATTTAATCAAATGGGGTGGATGTCAAGGGGTGGCACTCTATCGAGATTTTGTTGTGATTTTGGAAGGAAATCACGTTTTTGATGAACAAAATCTGGTCATTACTTTGCAGTCAATGTTCACGCCAAATGATAAACTAACTGGTGGAATCTTAAATGGGTTGGAGATATTTAAGATGAGCAATCCTGATAACCACTTGGCCAGTAAGAGTATTGTGCACCATATACAGAGTTCAACATCGTCATGGTTTCCAAAGCGACTGCCCTCTTTTGGCCGTAAGAATGCAATTGCAACTGTGCTGACAGTTATAATCACCTCACTGAACATTGTTGTTTATCACCTGAGGCGTTTGTCAGAGAGAAGCTCTGATGTAAGGAACATGAGTTCACAGTGTCATCAGTTTTCACTCGATGAGATTCGATCAACCACCAACAATTTCCACCAAGATTACCTTATAGGGAGTGGTGGATACGGTAAAGTGTACAAAGGAAGAGTTAACAGCAATGGTGGCACTGTGGTTGCAATCAAGAGATTAAAGCCAGAATCTCGGCAAGGAGAAAATGAGTTTTGGACGGAGATCGAGATGCTATCAAAGCTGCAACATGAAAATCTTGTCCCATTAATAGGGTACTGTAATGATAGCCAGGAGTATCTCTTGATATATAAGTATATGAAAAGAGGAACCCTCGATGATCATCTCTACAAGATTGCTGCAAAGGGAATATTTCATCCTCCTCTCTCTTGGGATAAACGACTGAAAATATCAATTGGTGCTGCATCTGGATTATGGTACCTTCACGAGAAGCAGGTTATTCACAGAGACGTAAAAAGCTCCAACATTCTGATAGATGAGAAATGGGTGGCCAAAATATCAGATTTTGGATTGTCCAAAATGGGACCTGCAGAAGAGTCATTATTAAGTCATGTCAGTACTGATGTCAAAGGTACATTTGGCTACTTGTGCCCAGAATACTTCCAGACGCGGATGTTGTCATTTAAATCTGATGTATATGCCTTCGGGGTTGTATTACTCGAGGTGCTGACAGGAAGGCCAGCAGTGGATATCCGGCTTTCGGATGACCAACACAGCTTAGTTACATGGGTCCGAGACTGCATTCGAAATGGAAATGTTGATGGGATCATTGATCCTACACTGTTACGGCAGATTGCACCAGCATGCTTGACAAAGTATGTGGGAATTGCACAGAGTTGTCTGAAAACAGTTCCACGAGATAGGCCATCTATGTTTGATGTGGTGAGGCACCTTAACTCGGCTTTGGAATTACAGCACATACCTGATTCTGAAGACGTTACAGAGGTTGGTAAAATATATAATGACGCAAGTTCCTCTTTTACTGCAGAAACCATCATTTCACTTAATGAAGATGATATTACAACGTCATCTATGGAGAAAGGCAGTGACAGTTTAAGATACGGCAGACCTGGCCTGAAGGAGCAACTCGTTTTTAATAATGTTCCACCGAAGAAGTGGTGGAACTTTTTCCGCTACTTCCAAAAATCACCAAAATCACAATATAGATATGGGAACTTCTCTATTAATGAGATCTTAGTAGCCACAAACAACTTCAGTAACAGTCTTGGCATTGATTTTGGAGGATCAAAGGCAGTGTGCAAAGGACAGACTAATGACGGGAAAAGAGTTGTTGTATTATGGTCTCAAATGGAAGAACAAGCGCCAGAAACAATCAGGCACGAATTGCAATTGATTCTAGGGATGTCTCCGTCAGGTAACCATGCTCCTGCATCTTCTCTTATCGGCTATTATGCTGACAAATATAATGTGGTTCTATTGTTTGATGATATTGATGTGGCCGATAGCTCCCTTCATAGTAATCTCCACAATCCTATAGAGGATCCTCTTTCATGGAAGCAGAGACTTACGGTTTGCATTGATGCTGCAAGAGTACACAGATGTCTTTTGGCGGGGGAAATACAGTTCTTGAATATAACCTCGAAGAGTATTCTTCTCGATGAGGGGTTAATCACCAAAATTGACCTATACTCAGCCGCTTCCAGGATTACCACAAACAACCATGTACTTGATTCAGACTTTATACGAGATGAGAAGTCCAGGGAAAAGTCTGCTGTGTTTTCCTTCGGGATATTACTATATGAAGTACTATGTGCAGGAGAAGCATCAAACAATTGGTTTGAAATGAATCCAGCAACTGTAGCACAATGGATCAAGCCCCACACAGAGAAGAATTATACTCGGCATATAGATCCATACCTCATCGAGAAGATATCACCAGAATCCTCCCAGACATACCTGGAGATCGCATCACGGTGCCTGCACCCTCTAGGAAGGGAGCGCCCATCAATGAGTGAAATTGTGTCAATGCTCGAGATGTCATTACACCTCCAAGAGTCTACAGAGAATAACTAGGTAGTTTAGATTTCACTAAAAACATTGACCAAATAATATTCGTAAGCCTCATGTTTAAATCAGTTTCATATTCCAATATTGGATTTAACGGATTATGTATGTACTCTCATTACCACCACTCCCCAGTTTCTACTTCGTATACAAGTTAAAAGGTAGCCATAAAAATATACCTGATTACGGAATTAGTATAAAATACAACATGTCTCGATGTCTATGAGGCCATTAGAAGCTTGAAAGTGAAAATTGTTTTTCCACATAGGAAGAATGGGAGAG